>SZWC01008132.1:36487-68185 GCA_023375785.1 Penium margaritaceum
AAAAAAAAAAAAACATACAAAAAGGGAAAAAAAAATCGTTAAAAAAAAGTCATGTTTTGGTCGCGAACTCACCCTCCAAAAGTGGGGGGAGAGTTCGCCCCAAAAGTGGTTGCGGACTGAGGGGTCTGGGGCTCGACCCCCCCAGTCCGCACCCACACTTAGCCGCTCAGCGGCTAAGTGTGGGTGCGGCCGGTCGACCTCGACCTCTGAGGTCGACCTGATCGACGACGGTCGACCTTCGACCACCTGCAGGTGGTCAAAGGTCGAGGTCAGCATAGTTCACAACGCCATCAGGGATGAGCTTGCCGACATCTTCCGCGAGCATCGCCTTTCATTTACGGTTGAGAGCGGGGGCGTGCCCCGCCAGGCAGATGGGGCGGGGGGTGAGCCACGTCCGGACCTGACGCTGTCGGACCCTGAGTCAGGCTTGACCTGGGTTCTTGATGTGGCTACGGTGGATCCCCAGGGGGACAGGGCATCCGGGCCAGGCGTGGCCATTGAGGCAGCAGAGAGGGGCAAGGTGGAGCGGTATCGCCCGACAGCACGGCCAGGGCGTCACATGCGCCCTCTTGCATGGGAGACCTTGGGCGGCATGGGCGACCACTTCTAGTCCTTCTTGGCCCGCCTCGCCAGGATCTGCCTGGCACGCGGGCCACGACGGTGCTCTGCATAGGTGTTCGAGCGCTGGGCCTAGCGTGCTGTGGCTATCGTGGCACAGCGGGTCTCCATCGCTGGTGTGCGCAGCCAGTGCGCGGCCATCCGTTTCTACAGTGTCGTGCGTTGCGCGGCGGCGGATGACCGTCCGGAGGGAGAGGATCTTCCGCTTGTACATGGTGTGGGGCTGCCACTTGCCCTAGGGCTATCCACTTTGTGTTCTGTTGAACCGGTCTTTGCCGGTACCTAGCTCACCCTTTTCTATTTCTGTCTCATTCCCACCGTCCATGTGCCGTTGGTGGCGGCGTCACTATTTATACCCCGTAGATGTGCCGGTGCAGGGGCGGCTTGCATGATTTCCATTTCTATAAATTAATTCAACCAAAAAAAAAAAAGAAATCAAGCAGGACAAGCACCATGCCAAGACGAACATGCGTCCGCAAGACGAACATGCGTCCGCAAGACGAACATGCGTCCGCAAGACGAACATGCGTCCGCAAGACGAACATGCGTCCGCAAGACGAACATGCGCCCGCAAGACGACCATGCGTCCGCAAGACGACCCACGGCACCCTGTGCGGTCCCACCGCAGATGACAAATGAACAGCTAACTCGGCATGGAAACGAAAAAACTGAGTCGTTTTTCAAAATGTATGTTTTCTGTTTCCATGGCACCTTGTCGTCCCACCGCAGATGAGACCAGACAATAAATCAACACCCAAATTGGGCATGGGCCCGTTCCGGTCCCTGGCCTCAACCAGCCACTGTCGCTGACCCACCACTTGGACCTACGTCTGTTCCGGCCCACAGAGATCCCACTGCTTGGAGGTGGTGAGAGATTGGTGGCTGTGGGGGTGAAGAGAGATTGGTGGTTGTGGATTTGAGGAGAGATTGGTGGCTGTGGGGGTGAAGAGAGATTGGTGGCTGAGGATTTGAGGAGAGATTGGTGGCTGTGGATTTGAGGAGAGATTGGTGGCTGTGGGGGTGAAGAGAGATTGGTGGCTGTGGATTTGAGGAGAGATTGGTGGCTGTGGATTTGAGGAGAGATTGGTGGCTGTGGATTTGAGGAGAGATTGGTGGTTGTGGAGGTGAGGAGAGATTGGTGGCTGTGGAGGTGATGAGAGATTGGTGGCTGTGGAGGTGATGAGAGATTGGTGGCTGTGGAGGTGATGAGAGATTGGTGGCTTCTTCTTCGCCTTCTCCTTCTTCTTCTTCTTCTTCTTCTTCTTCTTCTTCTTCTTCTTCTTCTTCTTCTTCTTCTTCTTCATCTTTGCCTCCTCCTCCTCTGTCTATTTCTCCTCCTCCTCCTCCTCCTCCTCCTCCTCCTTCTTCTTCTTCAACTTCTTCTTCTTCTTCTTCTTCTTCTTCTTCTTCTTCTTCTTCTTCTTCTTCTTCTTCTGCTTGTTCTTTTCAAACATCACTGTGCACCTTCGGGCGTCTAACCACTTGCTTGCCGTCACAGCAGCCTCGTATCCTGCCACAGCAAGCGGCCCCAGGAAGAGTGTGGCGATGAGCGCGAGAGGGAGAAGTGTTGCTCGCACCTGCAGTGCAAAGGACAGGAAGTCTGGGCTTAGAGATGCTTGTATCTGCAACATACATACAAGAAAGATCGGACTTAGGCAAGCTAAGGAATGTGAAGGCAGCTAGGGTACGGGAAAAGACGATAGCTTGCAGGAGGTGAATGATGGTGATGGTTATGGTGGTGGTGGTGGCGGCGGTGATGATGATGGTGATGATGATGATGATGATGATGATGATGATGATGATGATGATGATGATGATGATGATGATGATGATGATGATGAGGATGAGGATGAGGAGGATGAGGAGGAGGAGGATGATGATGATGATGATGATGATGATGATGATGATGATGATGATGATGAGGATGACGACCACGACGAAGATGACGACGACGAGGACGACGACGACGACGACGACGACGACGACGACGACGACGACGACGACGACGACGACGACGACGACGACGACGACGACGACGACGACGACGACGACGACGACGACGACGACGACGACGACGACGACGACGACGACGACGACGACGACGACGACGACGACGACGACGACGACGACGACGACGACGACGACGACGACGACGACGACGACGACGACGACGACGACGACGACGACGACGACGACGACGACGACGACGACGACGACGACGACGACGACGACGACGACGACGACGACGACGACGACGACGACGACGACGACGACGACGACGACGACGACGACGACGACGACGACGACGACGACGACGACGACGACGACGACGACGACGACGACGACGACGACGACGACGACGACGACGACGACGACGACGACGACGACGACGACGACGACGACGACGACGACGACGACGACGACGACGACGACGACGACGACGACGACGACGACGACGACGACGACGACGACGACGACGACGACGACGACGACGATGATGAGGATGAGGAGGAGGAGGAGGAGGAGGAGGAGGAGGAGGACAAGAACAACAACAACAACAATGATGATGACAACAATAGCGACGACGGTGATGATGAAGATGACGAAGACGATGACAATGGCAACATCGACGGCAGTGGTGGCGGTGGCAACGGCGGCGACAGCGACGGCGACGGCGACGACGACGACGATGGCGGCGATCACGACGACGAGAACGGCGACCGAGACGACGGCGAAGACAGCAATGGTGACGGCGGCGGCAGCAGCAGCGGAAGCGACAATGACGACCGCAACGACGAGGGGGGGGACGAGAGTGCAAGGGTGAACAATGATGTTATGCGAAATCTCAAGACAAGGGCAGTTAGTTGCAATTCTCTCACCATTCCCTTGCTGCGAATTCCCAAAAGGAGAAGCACAGAGGGAAATTCTGGGATGGAACCATCTCGTTGTCGTGTTTGCCCCTGCAAGCGCATGAGAAAGGAAAAGCGTTTACCGTGCATCTCTCTCGTTTTACAGCTGAGGCGGAAAAGGATCACCCAAATTCACATTTTTTGTGGACAGACTGAAAGACCAGCGAGTGTGAAGACCAGTTTTAGTGGCAGCACAAGCAGCGTAGGCATCCACGAGCTTTGGAGACATTCAATTGCACCAAAACTATTGAATTTCCGACCAATGGGAGGTGGGGAACGGAGAACTTGTCTTGGCTGGTTTTTCAGCCAGACTTCAGCCCAGCCATTTAATGGCCCACAGAACAACCCACACCTCAAACCAGCCACAACAACCCACACCTCAAGCCAGCCACAACAACCCACACCTCAAACCAACCTAAACAACCCACACCTCAAACCAGCCACGACGACACACACCTCAAACCAGCCACGACAACCCACACCTCAACACACACCTTAAACCAGCCACTACGTGAGGCAGCAACGAGGCCCATGGCGTACGCGCACGTGCACGTCACGCCCACGAACCGCCACACTACAACAGCCGGATGGTTCCTGGACTGACCTCTCCCTCCCCGCTGACATGATGCTGACGTCATCCCAACATCACCGCCATCATCCATGCCACCGGCAGGGACAGAATGCGTTTCTGATCCGGGGGGTTGGGAAGCGGCTGGCTGCGACAATAATGGACATGACGACGAGGATGTAATCATCCCTATCACGGATGACGTAAGTTTTCGATTCAGTGATGTCACTCCCGCCAAGAAATGTCTTGCGAACAGGAGAGCTTCGCGAAGGTAGAGGCTGGCGACGAACGCAGCTGACATGGAGGCGCAGAGCGCAACGGCGACATGGGCTTCCATCACCATGCCTTGGTTCAGTCACGGTATTGTCAGACCTCGAACGTGCCACGTCAGATGCCCTGCCACAAGAGCTGCTCTGTACCAGTGCTTCCAGCCTGAGGGTTTGTTAGAGATGACACGATTTGCAAGAGCTGTTTTCGAACTTTCGCGGCCGCCAAGTCGGGGGGTCTTGCAACTTGGTCCTAGTTTCTGCAAACCATAAACGCCGTACCCTCATTCCTAGGATTAGTATCAACGCCGTCCCCAATGCGAGCTTTGAAGTTACTGTTACGCCGAATGAACGTAGGTGGTTCACAAGGATGAGGTTTGGGATGAAAGAAGATTTGGGAGTTCGGGAAATTGGATAATTTTTACTAAGCAAAAAGTACTTCAATGAAAAGTGTCGAATGCTTTGAGCAGGTACATACAATGCCGAGAAAAAGAATGAGGCATAGATCAGGTCGTTGGCGTTTGAGCCGAGCAACGCGTGCGAGGTCGCACGGTGAGTGAAGGACTCGAGAATCTCCACCGAGAATTCGGGGGGCTTCAAGAATACTACTTCTTTACAAAAGTCGAGCGCCGTCACAAAGTCAAACAAATGATATCGAAAAATTGATATTTTTTGCGACACTTCTGTCCACCTTTCTGGAAATTGGTCAAAGTAATTGGAAACTTTTGTAACGAACCACCGAAGGTCGGGGCAGTTGGCCAAAATGCCCTCCGCCAAACAGCGTAAAGAACGTGAAATGCCCACTCGCGGGTTTCAAAGAATCGTGTACCTCGGGGACGTAACACTTCCCCCTTTTAGCAACGACGTCCCGGTTGTTACGTACCAGACGTACACGAGTCCCTAATCTTTCCAAGTGGGCATCTCTGTCATCACAAAAATAGCCCACCGCGCGTCGAGACCTTGATTTTCACTCCGACGATCGAGGGCAATTCGGCCAACTGCCCTCTCCCTCCGGCAAGCCTTCTTGCACTCTCTCACAACTCCAACCACTTTTGAGAATCATCGACAGAATTGTCACGACCTTTCGATCCACTAATCAACGCATCAAGATAAATCTCAAATTGTAAAGATGCATCTCACATCTTTGTCGTCGATCCTCGAAGCCCCCTGACTTCTCGGCGGAGCTTCTCAAATCTGGCCACTCACGACGCAACTCGACATGCGTCGCTTGACGATCGATCCGACCTTGACTATACCTCGACACTTGTATATAAATGTTCGATCTTTTAGACACTTGTCATCAAAGTACACTTACCACTTATTATAAATTGCTCAAGCGTCCCAAATTCTTAATCGTGTTTTGCGTCCCAACTTCTACCTCTTCACCATCTACGCTTCGTTCGGCATAATACTTGGTATCAGAGCGCATTTGCGATATCTTAGCGGATATCTTCGATGCCACACTCTGTATCCCCATTCATTTGGACAAGAGGTGGTGTGACATCTCTGTCGGGGAAGTGCATGTCGGGGTCCCGGTAGTGCTTGACCTTGTTGATGAGGAAGACACAATCAATTGCCATGCTATCAGGTAGGCGAACTTGAGTGACGACTAGATTTGCATTTTCTCGATCTTAAATGGTCCTCCTACGATACAAGGGACTCTACTGGGCCTTGATACAACGGGGTCAAGCAGGAGTCCGGCAAGCTACAACATAAACTCCACAAGTCTTGGTGTCATCCGGGTATGGCTTTGATTGAGAGCAACAACTTTGTGAGTCGAGTGGGTGGGGGGTGCGAGATCCCCCTACAAAATAAGGAAACCTGCTAGGTCCATTTTTTGCGGGGCCCAGCAAGAGCCCGAGCAAACGACATATTTGAACCCAAAATTACAGAACATAAGACCAGGTGAGTTTATATTCCGCCATAAATTGTGTCCATAACTAAGCCTTGTTCGAATTTTGCGCAATCTTTTCCTTGCAAACAAAAAATTGTGGAGCTAGGTAGGAAGCAATCACCAATGTAGCGAATTGAACAGAATCTTTGGCCGACTAGGCAAAAACCTGGTGCTTGAGGGTCTCCGACACTCAAGCCATCCTGTCCAACCGCCCACAAGCCAGGGACCACCACTCGAATCACATAGGGTCGGGTACGCGCTACATTCACCCTTGCTAGGAGTGAGCCATCCTCGGCATTCGCAAGTTGAAATGAAGCTTCAGCGCACTGGTACCAAATTAGGGGATTTGACGAAATCCTTGGCCGACTCCACAAAGATAGCGGAGCTTGAGGGTCTTCAACCCTCAAGCTATCCCGTATGAGTGTCAGTAGGCCAAGGACCCTCACTCGAGCCACGTGGTGCCGGTTGTGCACTACAACCGACATGGAACTACGTTCCTTTTAATGCTTTTTTGTTGCTTGCTTCATACCCGAGTGTGTTTTCGTGTCTGACGAGTGACATCCTAGATGCTCTTGAAGTCTTGCCCTTGTGTATCAAGTGCTAGATTGTTGCTCTAAGTCAACAAACCCGCTACAGTTGAGGGGAGTTTGCCATAAACCACATCAGAGGGGATCTGTCATGTTGTGGCGGATGCTATGGAGTTGTACCCAAGCTCGACTCAGTTCACTTGTACATCCAATCCATGCCAAGTAGTATTGATCCGGCTACCCTGTACCCCTGCACATTGACGTCCACCCCGGCACACAGATGTGATCCCCTCCACAATGGTTACCCCGGAACCTCGGGCCCCACTGGATTGGGGCTGTCCTTTTTTTTTGGGTTATCCTTGGCATTGTATACAAGCTAAATTTCCTCTTTTTTTTGTTAATATAGTCATGGTTTGTCTCCGTAGTCACTTAGAATTCTACATTTTTTCATGGTAAGGCGCGTTGACCCACGTTAGTAGCGCATGACACATCAACAACTACAAATACAGGGCCTTCCCAGCTGGCGATTCAATCTTCAAAGGATGCTCTAAGATACGGATTGTGATTCAACTATTCTAGTTTGTAGTACAAAGTTATGAGTTCGAAGGCCAGGGGTCAAAGTTTATGGCTCTAGCTTTGAGGTTCGAGGTTTGAAAGTCAAAACTTTGATTTCAAACCTGAGTATTGGGGGGTCAAACATAGAATCTTGGAGTCCGGAATTCAAGTTTTGAAGTTTGAATGTTGAAGTTCTCTGAATTCGACGTTTATAATGGAAAAAAACATTATGAAGTTCGTGGTTTCATTTGTGGATTTGATTGTTTGCATGCAGAAACTTAACATTTGGGGATGCGCTTGGGTAAAGCACCTAATAAAGCATACCAACCAGAAAGTGCTTAGGTCGCAAGGGGGAGGGGGGATTTGGGGATGGAAAGCCCCGAGTTTTTAGATGATGTGCTCCCTAATTCATTGTGGCAGAACTGGACGGTCAACAGATGACGGAGGGTATAGTTGTGAGTCAGGACCTCATACAAATGTTGAACGTGTGGATCGAGTTTGCGTTCTATGCCATGGCTGCAAAACAAGGATTTACATTGATGATGGGGGGTATGTTTGTGAGTTAGAACCTTGTACAGACGTCGAACAAGATCTCAATCAACATCCACAAAATGATTCCATGTGGATCAACCAATGATATCTTTGAGAACCGATCAACCACCATGAGTATTGCATCAAATCCCTCCGATGTGATGGGCATACACATCACAAAGTCCACGAAGATATTAAACCATAGTTCTATGGGTACCAGCAGCAATTAAAGCAAACAGGGGTTTGGTGTATCTCAAATTGGTGTTGACACACGTTGGAAGCCTTGCTATCACAAAAAATACATCGACTCCATCCTCAAACATTACGACATGGTGGATTGCAAACCTATGAGCACACCCATGAGCTCAGAGTGAAAGCTTTCCACCTCTATGTCCCCATCTAACAAAGCTGAGAAAATTGACATGTTGGGCATTCCATATCATTTTGTAGTGGGCAGTCTCTGTATGACATGACCGCCACCCGACAAAATATAGCCAATGCTTTCAGGCAGGTGAGCTGGTTTGTGACCAACCCTTGTCCACTACACTGGCAGTTTATGAAGCGCATCACACGGTACCTTAAGGTACATGGGGACACGACATGTGGGGCTCCAGTTTAGATTCCTCGCTGGATCTACGTCACTTTATCTCATGTGCTACACTGACACTGATTGGGGAGGCAGGATAGACGAAATTAAATCCGCCGAGTACATCGCCTGTCAGTCAATAGTTGAAGCTAGGTACATGGCCTTGGCTGAGGTGTGTGAAAAGATGCAGTGGCTACGCAGATTTCTATCTGAGATAAAAAATACCACATTCAACAACAGAAATCACCAAGATCGACAACATAAGCGCTACTGACATGCAGAAGAACCCAGTCCTCTCTAAGTGGAGAAAAACACGGAGAAATTTGCTACAACTATGCTCGAGACTTGATCTGCAAGCAGACAGTGGAGCTTGAGTATGTTGGTACCAATCTCAACCAGAATGACATGCTTACAAAGCCATTGAGAAGGATCTCCACCAGGTGGGCAAGGTATTGGCATAGTCAACGCAGGTGATGAAGAATGATCATGGCAGCTGATGCAAGATACAAGAGGGAGAGATTTGTTGAATATGTTTGGACCTTATTCACTGGTGTATTAGGAATGCTCCATCCCATGTGGAGGTATGACCTTTGGATCTCTTGTAGGGCGACTTATTTATGCTCTGTCTCTTATGAGATATAACATGTGAGTACACCATTTGGGTGAATGGTTAACTTGGCCATTTTGTTGATTTGGAGAGTGAGAGGTCATGAGTTTGATCTAAGCCCCATGTACACCTTGGTTGTGAAGGACGCTCACAAGAAGTAAACAGGAGGATGGAATCAGGGAAATGAATGGAGGATGCCAATGAAGGGGTGATGTTACACCATAAAAGTCCCCATATAATGATGTATCTCTTGTGATCTTGTAACGTAATGAAAAAAATCTCTCATACTGGTGATTTGGCCATTGATTGAACAAGGGAATAGATGACAGTGACCACAAAGGTTGCATTATTCCAAAGAGGTGAAAGTGGTGCTCGAGACGTGACAAGCTTAACAAATAGATACTCAGATGCTCAAATAATGGAAAACATTAATGACATTTGTACAAGGAGGCATTGTATGCGTGTGTAAGTAAGAAGAATGAATGTATAGCTCGAAAGAATGGATGGAATCAAGTGATGTAAGATGCAATAATGTGAGAGCAAGAACACAAGCCTTTTATTCACATGTGAATTCATTTACAAGGTTCTATTTCTCTCAGAAGTGAATCCCCCCGCTGTTAAGTGAACGATACGAAGCATTTGTTGATAGCCAGAGATTCTGGAAGAAGAAGGAGACAGCTGTCAAGATTTTGTTTGATAGCCTGAACTTCAAGGGGATGCAAAGGGGTGTAGTGGGGAAGAGGGATAGCAGAGGTGGGTGAGGGATAATGAACAAAAAGCTAGAGACTTTAAGGGAGAGAAGTGAAGGAATATGGATCTGGTAGAGTGAGAGAAGAAAGAGCATGTGCATAGGAGGGAGTACAAATGAAAGAGGGGTGACGCATGAAAAATCCAACGCAATGACTCAAAGAGAAGTTTATGCACTGGTCATCTAGTGACCTCACCAAAAGCAGGCTAAGCTCTAGGAAAGGAACTTAAGATAGAAAAAAACAAAGCACTAGAGTTGACAAAGGGAACAGTACCAAACATCGTGAACATTAACTGGCCCGAGCCGATGTAGATGAAGCGAACCACGTTGATTGTACCAAAGGATAAAGAAAGATGGACGAATGGATATCATGTTACAGGTGGCCTTTGAATCAAATATTCAAATGCCATCCGGCACATGAATAGAGGGTAGGACGCCACACCTAGTCAACGAGGAAAAAATGCTTACCTTAAGTCCAATTTGTAAACCCATGGATTATTGACATGCAAAGATCCGAAAACCATCTCAAAAAACTTTTTACAAAGAACAGTATCAGATGAAAACACATCATCAATAAACATTGTTGTAATACTCTCAACTCATGATCATGTAGGAGGAGGAGTTGGATGAGGGAATACTCCATTTGATGCTCGTTTTTGCCGGAAGCCAATGGAGTGGTACTGGAGATGGAGGGGATAGTAGGAGAAGTCGGTACCTGGTAGGTAGGAGGATATCACTGCGAAAGAACATAGGCTGATGATGAGGGCCCAGAGGAGGTGTTCATGCCACATGCTGGCAGCCAGCCCCTGGGTTACGTCAAATGAGGGAACTGCGGTGGTAGAGTACAACCGTGTGAATCTGGATGTGGAGGTTGCAGAGGAGAATGCGCTAGAGGAGGAGGTGTGCGACAAGGAACTTCCAGCCATCTGTGTCCAGTTAATACGCATTGCTTATGTAGGCGTGCAATGTCTTGAGAGGTGGTGCACTTGAATGAAAAATGCTCCCTGGAAAACCATGTTACCTGGGACACTGGCAGAGGGTAAGGTATTCTTTCCCTCTTCCTTTTCCTTCCCCATAACCCAGCCACAATTTCAAGCTTGGACAACAAGAGCGGGGATAATGAATTTGATAGAGGAACATCATATAGTGCATTTTGACAATACAGAGGAGAAAACAATGGTAAGCATGGACTATGCTGCAATGAGTGTAACAGCCCTACATACGATAGTGTATTGTAGACACTTGTATTTCACAGCTTTCCACAAGGCTATAAGCTGCTTGGTTCTGAGGTCCCATACTTTACGAACCTTTGGAGGGGATTTCAATAGGAGGCAACGATGCCAGATGCTCAGAAATTTCTCCCTCAATGTCACCCATGCGGTTGGAGTGCTCAAGAATCAAGCCGTTGACAATGGAAAGAATCAATGACTACAGGTTGGGCGTTACTATCTATCTCAAGATCATGGACAAGTTTCATTCTACACACCGAATCAAATTCTGTTGTCTCATCAATACACATCTGAAGTGTGTCGTATTGGATGCTCAATGTGTTTTAAACTGCTTGACTAGCAACAATGGAATAGCCGCGAACCATAGTGTAGGCGCCGTCGAGATTGGCAGGTGTGTGTGTGGTAGGATTGGCGTTGTACGTTTTCCCCTCATCACTGAGTTACTCTTAAACAATGGTGATGAGAAAATTGAATTTATGCATGGATTATCAATTCGAGTCAAGGCTAGATCTACATGCGGGTCAACGCAAAAACCATGTTTGCATGCTTCCATGCACGAAAGTTATCTAAAAGTAAAAAATATCGTTAGGCCAGTGGCAAGAATTGGTGGCTGGGAGTAGAACTAATTCACAGATGTTTGCAGTCCCTTGTTCAACCCTAGTTATGACGCAGAGCCACGACCGCCTTTTGTTGATAGTCCCCATTGTTGTAACGGGTCCTCGTGAAGCGGGAAGGCCGAAAGTCAAAGTGTATAGATGTCGGATGCCTATTTGCGTAGATGTGCACGATGAAGGCAAAGTGTCAAATAACACAATGCCCTAATTGCATCAAGGAATATAGTCTCGAGAGAAGTAGTTTGGATAGAAGCATTTCTTACGTGTGTGCAACATAAAAATGTACAATTTCTGCAGATTTGTTAAACGAGACTCATAATCAGCCATCCAGAGCAATCGAAACAGATGGCGGACAAATGAGATGCCAAAAGGCAAGAGATTCGCAGAGTTTTCATAAAAAACGAGATAACTTAAATGAAAAACCAGATCCACAGACTCCACTTCCAATTTTTCGTGATGTTTGGTGGAAGGTATTGCATTGAGCAGAAGTTGGCAAGAAGTTCCTCGTCAGCAGATGGACCACATCTTGCTAGCCATACATTTTCTTCTCATAAAGAATGACCATTAGGTTTTCATATCTGGTCGGTAAAAACTGCAATAATGGGACTTAACATTCGTGCCTTCTGATTGAGGCATAGAGTAGACATCAGATTGCATACTCAACATGTCTTAGTTATGCGCTATTGAAACAGGCACCTGTCTTGTCGTGAATTTTCTACGTCAGTCAATGTCACTGCATTGCACAACACAGAACAGCTCGGATAAATGTGCCTGTAGAATCAATGGAAATGTGGAGTAAAACGAAGAGGAGTGGCAGTGGTTGTAAAAATCATACAGAGACCATGGAGGCCGTTCTTGTAGTGGGCGCTGGAGGCTTGGAGAAAACCAAGAGGATGAAAACTGTGTTAACAAGATTATCATACCTTTCCTCTTCCAATAAACAGTGTGAGTTTTCCCTGTGCTGCACTTGCTTTCCTTTTCTACACCTCACGTAAAAGGTATCATTTCCATGAACATTGCAGCATGGCTTGTTATGGACGTCTGCGACTTCTACTAGTTTTTACAGATTTTAGGAGCCCATTTTCAGTCAGCTAGGTAGCCTATCATTTACACTGCGGCAGGATGTGGCTGATAGGGATTACAACTCATTGTTCAATGTTGTAGCTAGACAATAACAGAAACATAGGATGTGGTGGCAGTGGTAGCTACCACCATCCGGGACATGAGGCGATATTGCAAAGAAAAGCTGTCCTTGGATTCAAGGGCTTTTCATTCCATCACTGATCGGCTTGTAGCTTCTCAATATTTTAATGTGCATTACCACTGGGGCAAGAAAGCTTTGGTGGTACACATGCTGGCGAAGATGGCTACCATGGCCCACAATGTGAGCCAGTGTTTCAAAGTACCACCATTCATGGCTATAGCAACTTTTGATGCCACTGATATTCAGATTTCACCTAATTACACTCACCATGCCTATTGGAGCTGCAGTTTGATGGCTACAACAGTGCAAGCAATGGGAGCAATAAAAGTTACCACAACACGAGTGATGATGATGATATGTTACTGTGTAATCCTATTGCCAGTAGGTGGAGATGTTAGGAGGGAGGGGAGGCAAGCTAAAAGCAAGAAGGAAACCCAGTTGAAAAGAACTCCATTAAGGTGCTCTGCAACACAATAGCCAAGAGGGTTTGTTTGAGGGTCGAGTGGTAGTTTGCTTTGTTAGTTTCAGGAGTGAGTTAGTGAGTAACGGGCTCGTTTGCACTCACTGGCTTAGCTATGCTATCCAAATTGGAGATTGCACACTTGCTAGGTATGCTACAAGAAAAACTCTGGCAACATTATGTCAAAGACTGTGAACACATCTAGCTCAAACGTTTACCATTTAAATTGGCCAGCTCTAATCTTGATGCAACAATGCAACACTATTTGCAAGCATGAGAACATCATGTAATGCTCTTGGAGAATTAATGACAGGAATAAAAAACACATTTAGGCTCCATTCTGTACAACATTTCTACATTTCCGTCCATGCTTTCCAGGGATAGCATGACCACTTTATCCCCTATGGCACTTCAATGAATGTAAAAAATCAAAGTAGTAAGTCTACTCGTTGGCCAGTCACCTGCATGAATGGGGCAAGCGTTTTGTGAGGGAGGAGGTCCTTGTTTTACATAAATATGAAATTACCACAAAAGATTTGAACTTTAACTTTCAATGAGGGAATGACGGAAGGAGCACGATTGAAGGTTATGATGGAATAGGTGAATTGGGATAGCCAGTGGAATCAAGGGAGCTAGTAAACCAACCATGGTGTTATAGCCTCAATCGAAGGATGGAAGCACCAATGAATAGTAACGGTGACCAAAGGGAAGCCGGTTCACACCTTCCAATGTAAAAAAAAACGTAGGATCATCTTGGAGGAGCACATGAATACTTGTGGCAAAGTGAGACTAAATTGTGTTTGTTACTAAAGTGTTAACATACAAGACCATATATACATGATGGTACATTGTAGGCAATCCAAGATCACTAAGCCGTGTGCAACTTCATAAGGGCCATGAATAAATGTTATCACCTCAGCATCATGTACCGCATATTTCCAGCTTTCCAATGCACCAAGAACCTACTATATGGAGGAAAGACTCAGATATGGACGTTTCCGTGAACCACGGCATTCTGCTGGTGGCAGCACTACTAGCGGTAGTGGCAGCTGCCCGTAGCACCCTGACCAGTAATAACACATGGGGATATTATTCCAGAGAGCCCTTGGCCTTCAATTATCCTTGGTTTCAATGATAACCGTGCTCCAAGGTGTGCTTTGGCTTCGTTGGGTCGTTGGAGGGCCAAGCCCTTGTCCTTGGGGATGAATAGCAGACACATGTTTTCTTCTTGATCTGATTATACTGTAGATTTCACAGTGAACAAGTTACTTGTGAATTGTTAAGTTAGGGTCATGGTGGAACCTGTTTCATTTACCACCTCGAATGATTCCTTGCTTGTCGAGGCAAACATGGTGGAGTTGTATGCCAATTTAGTAAGTGACTATGCTGGTTCCACGACATTTTGTCTAGATCACCTACTATATGGAACATGTACTCTAACATCTGGTTCGTCCGCTCCATCTGTTGGCCAGTTCGAGGATGAAAATGTATGAACAGTTGTACCTTACTATAGAACCACTACATGAGTTCTCGCCAGAAATTTCTCGTGAAGCATGGGTCACGGTCAGTTGCAGTGGATTGCACATCATGAAAGTGCACCACATGCTCAAGGAAGAGTCAAGACATGTCCTCCGTGCTCCCCATATCACGTGTCGCAATGGAATATGGCATCTTGTTGAAGCAATCGACCACCACCAACACCGCATTATGACCTACTTCTACCTCAAGCAAGCCCGTGATGAATTCCGTGGAGATATTGTGCCATGACTACTTGGGGATGAACAAGGGTTTGAGGAGATATGGGGTCTTATTCCTGTGCGCCTTATGCTATTGGCACACATCACAACTCCAGCAAAATTCAGCCTCCTCGGACAATTTGGTGGACCACCAAGATAAGTGAGCCACCGTCTTCAATATTGTTTTGACTACTTGGGCCACTGTCATGGCACTCCTCCAAAATTAGCTGCCAAATCCATTGGAACCACGGGAATCAATGCCTATTGCATGCCATGCTGTTGCTAGTACGACGTTCCAAAGAAATTTATTCCAAGTATGATACTCCTTACGCACCTTGTATCCCTCTGTAAAGAGCTTCACAAGGAAGGCATCATCATGGATGGTGACCGGACCTGATGATGGCCCCATCATCAGGTCCGGTCACCATGAGAGTGTGTCAACTGAGTTGATGAGACCCGGTGGTACACGATGTCCTAGTCAAACTGTGACTCAAGGTAGTCCACCCAACTCTCTTGCTGTCGGCTCAGATTCGGCAACGTCTTGAATGACTTCAACGCGTGGTGGTCGGTGTAGACCATGCACTTTTGCGCTTTCAGCCCCGAGATACCACTACAAATCCTTGAAGGCTATTACCACGGTAAGCATCTCCTTGTCTTGGGTGGCGTATTTCAAGTGTGTTCTACACAAGTTTTGCAAGTAACATGCGACTGGTTGTGACCCATCGCAACAATTCTGCAAAAGAATACCATCTATGGCCAGGTCTCATGCATCCGTCAGCGTTTCAAACTCACGGCCGTTGTCTTGTAATTACAAGGCCAGCATGGAGGTCAGATTCCTTTTTGAGATTTTCAAAGGCTACTAGTTTGCTAACTCCCCAACCCCACTCATGATCCTTTGTGAATGAGATTGAAGAGTGATGTTGATAGTCACGCACAACCAAGGATAAACCTGTAGTAGCACTTGTGAAACCCAAGGAACATTTCCACATCGTGCACACTATGCAACTTTGGCTATTATTTGCACAGTTAACACTTTGCACGAATTCCATCGCCAATTATGCGTGCAATGAGTTCAACATTCTCCATCGTGAACTTATCATTAGAGAGGCTTGTAACAGACTTCTCCTTTCTCAAAATCTTGAGGAACGTCTTCACATACTCCTCATGTTCCTCCGCAGACATGCTATACACCAAGATGTCATCCAAGTATACCACCACAAAATCATCCATTTACGGCCTGAAGATGGTGTTCATTGCTACCATGAAGGTGGTTGGCGTATTGGTCAACAAAAAAGGCATCATAACAAACTTGTAATGGTCGTACATGATGCGAAAGGCCGTCTTTTCGACATCAAATGTTGCGATGGGGATCTGGTGATAATTGGATCGGAGGTCATTCTTTGTGAAGAAGCTAGCCGTACATACTTCATTGAAGAGCTCCTTGGTCTGTAGAAGTGGGTACCATTTATTCTCACTCAACTCGTTTGAGCCCTGGTAGTCCACGCACATGCGCATCTCCTCCATCCTTTTTTGTACAATGGGGGAGGTGCGACATAAGAAGACAAGATGGGGACGGATAAAACCCTGCTCCCTCATCTTGGTTAGCTCATTCTTGAGATATCACAGCTACGCATTCCACATGTGGTACATTGTACGAAGAGACACACGGGCGTGCTCCAGGTTTGAGGTTGATGCGATAGTCCAAGTCCAGATTCAATGGCATCCTTGTCCGGAGGGTGTCACGGATCACATCCTCGAACCTCGTACACACCTTCCAAAGTTCCTTCGGAACTGGGGAGGACTTACCTTGGGTCACCAGCCGCTCACGAGTTGCACCATGTGCCACATCAGGTGTCACGTCCTCTAGTTTGTCAGAATTTCCCCTCGTGTCTCGCATGAATGCCAACATATCTACTCATTTTTTCTGAATTGTGCGCTTGAGCTATACAACTACCAGCATCAAAGCCGTATATTTCTTCTTGCAAGATGCCAACTAGTGCAACACCCCAAAGTATTTCCTCTGTGGCCACTTCCTTAGACCACATAGGCAGGGGATACTCCTTTTCTCCGAGCTTGGCTGAGACGGTACGTGCCTCCCAATCGAGGGCGGGGTTGTACTTGGAGGAAGTCACAAAAAAGGATCGTATTGGAGTCCTTCATCAGGCATACCCAGTACACGTCTTTATGCACAGCTTCTCCATTGCCTACTTCAATCATGCCATCCAATTGGTTACATGGTTGCGTCTTGCTCGTGAGCACAAGGCTCCACTTCCAAGCACACTCCATGCTCACAAAGCTGTGGCTTGTACCATAATCATGTAAAATATTCATCTTCCCTTTGACACCTTTCATTTTTTGAATCCTATTCCTTGACCTTGGAAACTCCCTCATTTTTTAAATCCTATGCGTTTACCTCAGAAACCCCCTTAATCGGCACAAGACATTTTGTTGGGTCGTCAAGCGGTGTTTTGGACTGCGAGGAGCCAAGAGTAACGCCATCTATACCCGGCTCTTCCCGTTTCTTGACTCCTTTGTTGCTTCATCTCCTAATGTGGTCAGGTTTACCACAGTAATAAAACTTGCCCTATTGCAACGCTCTGATCTCAATGGGTGCGCCACTGCTCTCAACTGACTTGCTGTTGTGGCTGTTGGCATGAGCCTATTCCACCTACTAGTCGTACCGCATTGCTGCTACAATCATCCCCGATAATCCTTCGTTGAGATCGTACATAACCAGCATAGTGCGGGCATCATCCTTGAGGTCGTTTCTATAGCTGAAGCATAGTTCATGAGAGTCAAAGCCAGAGTTGGCAACAATCTCACAAAATCTGCCGGTGTAGTCGGTAAAGCTGCCAGTTTGGTGAAGCCAAGGAAGCTTCATGCATACGTTACTCATCATGTCCCACGCTGTGAAGTATTCTATGCATGACTCCATGAACTCCTTCCATGATGTCGACCATCTCATGATAGAGTTCCGCGCGCAGCAGAGGCAGCCGCAGCGGCAACATCCACTGCTGCCACTCGCTTGCACCTCTAAGCTACGTTGAAGGTTTGCACTACAAGCAAGCTTATCGTCGGGCGAGCTCGCCAATCACTGAGCGTGACGATCGACGAGCTCATCCCATTGACGAACTCGCTGCGGAGGTCGAGCCAGCCAACAGAAGAAAAAAGGCAGACAGGAGTGCCCTCAAGTGGGACACTTAAGAAAAACCACAAGAAAAGGTACTCGACTGGCAATGAGCATTCGGTGAACCAGATCACAAAGAAAGAAGGTGGCCAGGGGTCATTGTCGACAATTGGTGACGACGACCGACGTAGCAGCAGCAGCCGCAGCCGTAGCGGATTCACCAACAGCGTTACCTGCCGTTTCCGTTGACGGCAGGCGTAGGCAGCACTGATAATATCAGCAACACTGAAGGCAACTTGAGTCCGCACATTGCGTTAGCCATGCAATAGAAGCATGACAAGTGCGTAGCAATCACATAACAGTACACCACTAGCGTGGTGGCGGCTTTCCTCATGACGGTGTCACATGACGTCTGAGAGATTGTGCTTTGATCGCCAACCTCCCCCTGTAGCCTTCTGCTAGTGGGAGCAAGTGATGTGTACACTCATCCACTCCAAGCTCCGGAGATGAGCAGAATGGCGTGGTAGGGAGTGCAACTGGTGCCCTGGTTGACACCGGCACTGCATGCATGGCAGGCGCCACATTCATATTGGCAGTTACAGCCGTGGCACACGTCTCATGTGTCTAACAACTTTGCCTGCTACTACTGTGGAGATCGGCACCATGGCTAGCGCCAGTGTTGCCAACACCCTCTCAGGTGGCAACCGCCTTGGATATGGTCCCATCCCTCTTCTTCACCATCTGACTCATAGACGTTGTAAGCCGATACTGCGGCACCCCTAAGTGGAGCTATGGCGGTGTTGTACGCCGAGCTCCTAGGTCTGAAGTGCATGGTTCAACAGCTCACAAACCATGTGGTCCGTGAGCGCGCCTTTACTACCAAGTCGCTACAGACACCCCCACCTTCCTCCTTGCCATCCTCACCTCCTTCAGTGTTGTCCCAACCTTAGCACCACATGTGACGCCCTTTGCTCTGTCCTGGTGTCAAGTGGAGTCATCTCGACCTTTGAGCCCTCCAATTCTGTGGCAGTCCCTTCAGCTTATGCTCTTCACATTCGCACTCGACACAAGAGGCAACGGATGGCATGTTTGGTTAGACGTGCCGAGGAGGTAGCAACAGTAGTAGTACTTGCAGATATTACCAAAGAGCTGACCCGATCGTCCCCGAGTGCAAGGTTGGTGCGGCACCCCTTGATAGCTTCTGCCAATGTGTTGGTCGAGGGGGAGATGGAGTGTCTGCCGACGACCGCCGGAGAGCAAAGGAGGGATGTGACGGACGGTGTTGCACGATGGGGCTCTCTCAAAGAGGACAAGGCATCCAAGGAGTGGACCGACGCGGAGTCGGAAGCAGACGAGTGGTCGGACGGAGAGTTGGAGGCTGAGGTAGCCATGGAGATGGTGATGGAGAATGCAGCTCAGGCTATAGTGATAGCGACCGATGTGGCAGGTGTGGTTGTAATAGCAGATGGGGTAGTAGCAACAATGACGGTGACAGCTGACGTCCTTTGAGCTGACGTCCGGGTTGTGGGCGTGTTCACAACCACCGACATCGTGACTGTAGCTATAGAATCATCGTTGCTAGAGAAGGGATGACAACAGTGGATGCCCTTGTAGCAGCCGGTACGGCCTCCGTAGTGGTAGATGCTCCCTAAATCGCAACATCAATCATTCCAGGAGAACATACGGGAGGGGCAACCGGAGAGGCATGAGTCGTCGAGATTTAATGTACGGCCGTCATGGCCGGCGTCACTACCACAACGTTTTGTGCAACTGCCGTCGTCATGAAGGACGTTGCTTGACCATTAACTAATGCACCAGTAGTTGAGCCGGCCCCTGCGCTTGAGCATTTACACACTCTGCACTTTGTGACCAGGAGGATGCAATGGCACGTGCGGATAGGCTACTGCTCGACCTCACGCTTGAGCTGCATGCAGCGAGCACACATTGGGGGACCAAATACCTTGCGTGTCGTTGGGTAGCGGCAATATTTGTCAAGGATTTGCACACGTGCCTTGAGGCTGCTGAGTCGATATTGCATGGTGTAATGTGGAGGCGGTCGGACTTGCACCGACAGTTGGAAGAGGTAACATCAGTGAATGCCTCAGCAGCGGCGGCCCGTACAGGAGCAACCATTACCATGGCCGACGATGCTGACGTTCGAGTAGCGGTTCTGTCCGCTGCATCTGATGAGCCTATAGGAGTCACCCCTATAGGTGCACCAACTATGGAGGATGTAGAGCGTTCTACGAACCTCCGGCTCATGGCTGCCCTGACTGGCATCACTGACACCATGGAGGTTCTAGCCGATGACACAGCTACACACATCTGAGCTACAGTTCCTCTACCAAAGCCCCTGCGCTCCCCGGTCGACGAGCGGGAGGAAGTCGTGGCTGAAGTGGAGGCACACGTGCAGGGTCTCATGGCTGAGCTCCAGAAGGCCAGTTACCATTGTTACACGATGGACTGCCGAGGAGTGCGTGGAGGATGTTCCCACGCATCTGGAGGCAACTGAGTGGTCTCTACAGGATGCATGTCTGGGACGGGCAGATGTTCAGTTGCAGGTGGACGATTGGTTGCGTACCAGGGTTTGGGAGGAGCCCAAGAATATGGTACGTGATCCTGATGACGGCAACGATGCAGCAGAGGCAGATTCACCGACAGATGCCGATGTCCAGTCAACAGTCAAAAGCCGAGTGACGGGTGTGTCAGCGATAGCTGGTGCCTCCACAATAGCACATCCTAAAGATTCAGACTCTACAGATGCTGACACGTTGTCTGGTGTCGATGCACTGCCAGCAACTGGCGCTCAGGCGACAGATGATCTAATGTCTGACCTCGTCGATGAGGCGACTAGGCTCGAGGATGCCGTGGCTCGTAGCAACGCGCACGCAATCGAGGTCCAACATCAGGTTTGTTCTGCGATGGACCGCCTGCATGCCACAGATGCAAGGAGCCGTAGTACAACTCGCGAAGATGTACATGCGTCTTGACGTTGCAGACTTTGCGCGGTGATGTGCACCTTGGCAACTGGCAGGCATACAGTAGGTGATTGAGTTGGAGGAGGCCCTCTGCACTGCACCAGTCACAGTATTAGGTGATGTGAGCAATGAAGACTACGATAGCGATGAGGCCGACAGTGTCAACGACGCCGAGGGGTGAGGCAACGTGAATGTATGTCCCATCAGAATCGTTCTCACCCTTGCTATTGCTATGCAGATGTATGTAACCATGGGGGAGATGTGCTCCCTCCTTAGGGGGTATGTTGTGCACAACTATCAGCTTTTCTTGTGCTGTCAGGCTTTACCACACAAGGGGGAGCGTTGGCGTGTGTGCTTTTGCCCGACGCCTCCATGTGCATAGCACATAGAGACACTACAGCTCTATGGTTGACATGGTTCGCGGTGGTGATGGTTGAGACCCGAATACCTAGTGGGTTCCGCCGGTGTGACGAGTAGACCTAGCACGCTGTGACCACCATGTACTTGTTATGCAGGTGTGTGTGTGTGTGTGTGTGTGTGTGTGTGTGTGTGTGTGTGTATGTGTGTGTTTATGCGCGCACGCGTGTGTGTGTGTGTGTATGTGTGTGTGTGATGCTACAGGTGTCGCACTGTCATGGTCTACAACCCAGGGGGAGTGTTGTTGTGTGGGCTTTGAGCCGAAATCGCTCCACAGAATGATCGAGGCACCACAAGTCTTTTGGAGATCCTGAGACTACATCATCACCTACAACATTGCCAGTGTGATGCACTCGGTACGTACCAACATCCAGGTTTGTCGGTATGTAGTTACTATTATTTTCTTGGTGGTCAAGAACCTGGAACCTGGAGCCTTTCTACATGTGCTCATTTTATGGAAGTACATTTGACACTGCTTGTGTCGCCTTGCCAAACCCTTGCCGTTTCCCGTCCGACCTGTGTTGACGCCGCGAGATGATTGAGCACTGACGCATAGTCCGTGGCAAGTGTGTTGTGCTTTGTGCCGTTCCTGTACAGTTTGCTGTGACCACTCGGCCGTGTCCATACTCGTGCAGATCCCTGAGGCAGGCGGCCTTGGTGACACCGGCGCGACGACAGGCGGCAGACTACCCGTCTGGAGCTAACCGACCACTGTTCCAGAGCCCCAGATGTCATCGGGACTCCTTGCTGTGCCTTCTACGTTTTGCAGGCGCCTTTCGGCGGACTGGGCATGAGGCCCATTTGCATGTTTTTGCATTGTACACTCGCTGTCAGTCGATGGATGCATGCATGTGACCAGTCGCTGCGTCCGTCTTTTGATTCTGCACGTCTAGGTTCAGACGGCGTAGGATTCTGACATGTGTGCGCAGAGTTACGGCCAAAACAGTGGTAGGAAGGGCCAGCTGACACGACAGGTGCCGCTGGCCCGGAGGAAACAGCGGACGCGACAGGTGCTGCTGGCCCGGAGGGGCCAGCGGACGTGACAGGGGCTGTCGGCTCGGAAGGGCCAGCTGACACGACAGGTGCCGCTGGCCCGGAGGGAACAGCGGACGTGACAGGTGTTGCTGGCCCGGACGGGACAGCGGACGCGCCAGGTGCTGCTGGCCCTGAAGGGCTAGTGGACGCGACTGGGACCGTTGGNCGTCTTTTGATTCTGCACGTCTAGGTTCAGACGGCGTAGGATTCTGACATGTGTGCGCAGAGTTACGGCCAAAACAGTGGTTTTGGGCCGGTTTTAGGACAGCTCTTGGACTGCCGCGTGCGACACCCGCCGTGCGCCGCGGCAGGTATTTATGCCCTGGACCTGTCAGTTGTCATTAATCTCTGCATATACTATATTGAAGCATTCTCACACTTTGACTTGTGTCTCCTAGCCAAACCCTTGCCGTCGTGTGTACGACCTGTGACTGTCGTCACCGTCTAACTAGGCACTGACGCCCGGTCAGCGGCCGTGTTGCTAGGAAGCTTCTACGCACTTTCTCATGGTATCAGAGCAGTGAGACAGTTCTCACTGAGCTGCGCAGCAGAGACGCAGCAGAGCAGCAGCAGTGAGAGTCACCGCTGCAGCAGATCTTCTGGGACCTGTTGGAGACGGCCGGTCGCCGTCCGCGTACTCCACAAACCACGTGAGATTGCAGCTGCTGAGGCAGCAGCAGCGGCGCGTACCGCAACGCAGAGGTGTGTGGCAGCTGCGGTGTGTGCAGCCGCCACTCCCCCCCACAGCCACAGTAGCAGAGGCGGCGGCGGCAGCAGCGCAGCAGCAGTGACCGCCACAGAAACGTGGCAGCAGCGGCGGCAGCAGCAGTGAAGCAGCGGCGGCGGCAGCAACAGCGCAGCAGCGGCAGCGGCACAGCAGCAGCAGCGGCAGTCGCGGCGGCAGCAGCAGCGCAGCAGTGGCAG
This sequence comes from Penium margaritaceum, assembly GCA_023375785.1. Classification (NCBI taxonomy): domain Eukaryota; kingdom Viridiplantae; phylum Streptophyta; class Zygnematophyceae; order Desmidiales; family Peniaceae; genus Penium; species Penium margaritaceum. The sequence goes on from SZWC01008132.1 coordinate 60,021, forward strand.
CAGTAGCAGCGCGCGGCGGCGGCAGCCAGCAGGAGCTGCAGCGCGCAGCAGCAGCGCCGCGCGCAGCAGTAGCCGCCGCGCGTAGCAACAGCAGCAGCAGCGCAGCCGCCGCTGCCACCGCTGCACACGTAGCTATGCAGCTGCTGTTGTAGCTGACAGCACAGCTGCAGCAGCAGCTGGGCAGAAGCTGATGCGTAGCTTCCGCGGAACGACCGCGCGCCACCGCGTAGCGGCAGAACCGTGACAAGAAATAAAAACAAAAAAGGGAGGGGACGAGCTGACTTCAGCATTGTTCGTTGCTGACATCATCAGGTCATGCTGATGTCAGCAACCACTTGCTGACGTCAGCATTACACTTAGCCAAATTTTCAATCGAAAAGTCAAACGTTGCCAGCGTTTCAACTCCGTGAGAAACGCATACAGTTTTGAAATCCGGCAAACTTGACCTGTCCTCCCATAGTGAACGGCGACATGAGTTCGCCCTGACGACAAGGACAAGGGACCAGGTGATCCCTCCTCCTCTTCTTCAGGGGTATTGAGCCCTCGCTCGCAGGCCATTGAGGACCTGCGCAGCCAGCAGGAGGAGATGCGTCATCTGCAGCGAGAGCAGACTGACGCGATCCGCACGTTGACTGAGCTCCTGCGCGCTCAGTCCATGGCTCCTCCGCGGATTTGTGAGGGAGCTGCCGGCGTTGCGGCCTCCACCCAACACTTGGCTCAGGTGCCCGTGACATGTGCCCCGCCTGCTTCACCTCCTGGTGTGGTTTCCCCACCACCTGCGGACCTCCTTGATGACGAACCATTCATGCGAGGCTTCGAGGATGACTCCCAGGAGCGGGAGATTCGTCTTCTACAGGAGCGCCTCCGTCAGCTGTAGACGGGTATCCGACCTCCACCCGTGTCCTCGATACAGCCGTCACCTGACTTCCCCAGTGATCACCCCCTGCCAGGAGTTTTTTCCGTCACTCGCCCTCCTCAGCCTGCGGCTCCTCTCCCCACGAAGCGGCAGCCAAAGGACTTTGAGGCACCACCTCCACGGTACATCAGCGAGGATGGATTTGACTGCTGGGAGATCCTGTTTGAGGTGTGGGCCACTTCTGAGGGAGTGTGGCCTTACTACCACAGCCAATACCAGTCTACGAGTCCAGCACAGGTACTAACAGCAGCCCGGGCCATGCGAGGGCTTCTCTACGCCATGCCACGCGAGACTGTCGTTGACTTCCGTCCCTTCCTCGGCGAGGCTAACACAGGCACCGGAGCTGATCCTCGTGGAGGCTGGGATCTGGCGTTGTCCTTACTGGCCGCAAAGACGCACGCCACGCGTGCGTCACACATTCGTGCTTTCCACTCTCTCCGTCTGGGACCAGCGGAGCCTGCAGCGGATTACTGGCGACGCGCCATGCGTATCTACACGCGCCTCGGGACCTCAGGGGGCACACAGCTGTGGGCGCTTCGGATGATCATGCTCGGAGTTCGCCTGGAGTACACCGACATATTCACACGGTATAGTGACGCTGCTCTCGAGCCTTTCTCAGCCACCCTGCAGCTGCTCCCTTGGGCCCATCAGCTTTTCCTCCAGGTGACGTCGGCCCGCGAGGCAGCAGTAGCACATCAGGAGACTTCCCTCGCTGCAGTTGTCCTCGCCTCACCACCATCTTCCCTCTGCAGTCAACCTCACCTTCCTCCATTACAACCTCATCTTCTACCTCCTCTTCGACCCCGTCTACACCCACGCAGACGCAGGGCATTGCAGCAGCTGCCCAGGGGAAGAAGAAGAATAGGAAGCGCGGATCGGGTCAGCAGCAGTCGTCATCCAGTGGTAGTAGTGGCCGTTCCGTGCACTGCTACAGCTATGGAGGTGCCCATCGCTACACCTAGTGCCAGCAGCTGCTCGACTGGGAGCACATCACTCGCGGACTTCAGGCTGCCCATGCTGCTCGCACCGTGTCTGGCACGTCAACCGCACACTCCTCTAGACGCGCGGTGACTATGACAGCAGCTATTCCTGCATCCTCACCGGCGAGCAGTAGTGATCCAGATCCACGTGACCGCACCATCGCCGAGCTTCGTCATCTTCTGGCGCTTCGCTTTCAGGGAGGTGCGAGTGTGTTGTCATTGTCGAGTGGGTCACAGACTGCTTGTTCGTCCGTCCTTGTGACTCGTGGTGATACGTGTGGGGGAGCACAGTCCGCATGTGATGATGATGGGCCTGACAGCACTGACTGGATTCATGAGTCTCACCTTCGTGATGTACGTCGTTCCTTCCCACTGTCGGCGCAACGTCCCTCTGATGCCGAGTGTTTTATTGCTCGTTGTACAGTGACGTCCACCAGTCGTGACTCAGGTGGCACTTGGATCATCGATTCCGGTGCCACCCACCACATGACGTGTCGTCGTAGTGACTTTGTGGTACTTGGTCCTGTCACGACTGTCCGTTCTGTTCGTACAGGTTCTGGTCAGTCCTTACCGGTTCACGGTGTTGGGGTTGTATGCTTTGATGGTCCGTCTGGCCCCCTGTATCTCTCTGACGTGCTGTTTGTGCCTGATCTTGAGCTCAGTCTGCTNGGGGAGCACAGTCCGCATGTGATGATGATGGGCCTGACTGCACTGACTGGATTCATGAGTCTCACCTTCGTGATGTACGTCGTTCCTTCCCACTGACGGCTCAGCGTCCCTCTGATGCCGAGTGTTCTATTGCTCGTTGTACAGTGACGTCCACCAGTCGTGACTCCGGTGGCACTTGGATCATCGATTCCGGTGCCACCCACCACATGACGTGTCGTCGTAGTGACTTTGTGGTACTTGGTCCTGTCACGACTGTCCGTTCTGTTCGTACAGGTTCTGGTCAGTCCTTACCGGTTCACGGTGTTGGGGTTGTATGCTTTGATGGTCCGTCTGGCCCCCTGTATCTCTCTGACGTGCTGTTTGTGCCTGATCTTGAGCTCAGTCTGCTATCTGTGCGTGCCTGCACTCTGATGGGTCTCTCCGTTGAGCATACCGCTGATTCAGCGATTGTGACTGCTCTTGACAACCGTAGCATTGTCCTGCGTGCTTCAGTCGTAGATGATTTGTACAGCATTGCTCGGCCCTCCTCCCCTTGCTCTCCCTCCTCCTCTGGTCACATTTTTTTCACTGGTGTTCTATCCCCGGAAGACCAGCGGTTGCTTCACCGACGTCTGTGTCACGTGGGCTCCGACACTGTGTCGAAGCTCATCCGGACACAGCACGCTCTTGGTCTTGACGTGGCTTCTTTCGAGAAGCCACCCAAGACCGACTGTCTTTTTTGCGCTCAGGGTAAGATGCACCGGTGCACTTACCCTAATTCACGTTCCCAAGCGCTGAGGCCCCTCGAGCTGGTCTACTCAGACCTGCACGGTCCTCTCCCGGTCAGGTCGCTGTCCGAGAGGGGCCGGTATGTTCTGACGCTGACTGATGACTTCACCCGGATGCGGTGGGTCTACAGTCTGCGTCACAAGAGCGACGCCGCCCTTGCGGTTCGGCTCTGTCTCGTGATGGCTGAGCGTCAGTCTCACCACACGCTACATACCTTTCACTCGGATCGCGGCGGCGAGTTCCTCGGTGAGATGGACTCTTTCTTTGCTGAGCACGGCATTTTTCACCAGGTCTCCGCTCCTGCTACCCCACAGTAGAATGTTGTATCTGAGCGCTGGATCCGCACCATGGAGGATGCGGTCCGCGCCATGTGGTCTGAGTGCGGTCTCCCTGAGTCCTTCGCATTTGAGGGCTTCGCCTACATGACTTGGGTCTGGAACCGCCTCCCGCATTGTCCGCTTCCAGATCTTGTTACACCGTACGAGCTCTGGTTTGGCCACCGTGCCGATCTTCGTCTCGCACGCGTCTGGGGATCCCTGGCCTCCGTATGGTACACCGAGGACCAGCAGGGGTCCAAGGTCTCCCCTCGGGGTCGCTTGTGTGCCTTCATCGGCATCTCCCCGCGGTCGAAGGCCTGGCGCTTTTGGGACCCCACTCGCCGTCGTGTCATTGAGTCCCGTGACGCGCTGTTTTTTGAGTCACTCACATACCGTGATCTAACTTCGATTACAACGCTCTCTGCAGCTCATATTCCTTCATGTGAGGGTCCTCGGCGGATGGGGGAGACCTCTTCGCCAGCGACCATTTCTCGCCAGGCTGATGTGTCCACTCGAGTCCCCTCTCGATCCCCAGCACTTGATGATCTGGCTATCATTGCCGTTGGTCCAGAGATCCCGCTTGTCCAGCCTGCTTCGCACCCCACAGGTACCGCTACTCCCACACCTCCTCCTGCATCACCATCTGTATCCACTGGCACCCCTCATCCGGCGTCTGACCCAGTCCAGCCCACTCCTGCCTCTTCGTCGGCTGACACTCCTGTCTTAGTGTCCGGGCCAGCCTTGCCTGCTGTCATCCCCAGCTCAGTGTCCCCCACACACGCATGTCCACGCACGGCATCTCCGACTGCCTCGTCTCAGCCCTCACCAGCTGTGGTCGTACCTGTCCCTGTGGTCGTACCTGTTCCTGAGCCTGAGGTGCGCCCCTCGACCTCCGGATACTCCCCTGAGCCCGGTGGTCGCCTTCGACCACTGGATTCTGGAGCTCAGCGAGCGTCGGGTTCCGGACCCAGACGTTCCTCTCGCAGCATCGCGAGTGGCGATCCAGGCACAAAGGCATTAGGCCTGAGTGTCTGCACTGAGCTTTCAGAGGTACACCCAGCGTGCCCCATAGGGCAAGACCTGGTCACTCGCGAGATCCATATCGCCTATGACGCAGCAGTTGATCTCGTGGCCGTCAGGCCAGACACTGAGGCGTGTGCACTTGCCATGCAGAGTTCCCCCTCTATGGCGCCGGACCCGGGCACATTGAGGGAGGCTTTCTCATCGCAGGATGCTGATGCCTGGCGAGCTGCTTGCGAGGATGAGCTTCGCGCTATCCGAGAGCACGGAGTCTACGAGCTGGTCGACCTTCCCCCTGGGAGGAAGGCGATTCAGGTCAAGTGGGTCTTTTGCAAGAAAGTGAAGCCGGATGGCTCACTGGAACGCTACAAGGCCCGCTTGGTCGTCAAGGGGTTCTCTCAGATTGAGGGAGTTGATTACACTGACACCTTTGCCCCTGTTGGCCCCATGACCTCAGCTCGAGCTCTATTCGGTGTAGTAGCTCAGCATGACTGGGAACTACACCAGATGGATGTGAACAACGTGTTCCTCCATGGCTCTTTGGATGAGGAGATCTACGTGGCTCAGCCACCAGGCTTTGAGGACGGTGACAAGGTGTGGCGCTTGCGCAAGTCCTTGTACGGCCTCAAGCACTCTTCACGGTGTTGGAACCGGGAGATCACTGGCACCTTGACTCGCGGAGGATACGTACAGAGCGAGGCATACCCCTCACTCTTCATCCTACCGACACCCGAGCGGTTTACGGCCATCCTGGTCTATGTTGATGACCTTCTGATTGCATCTCAGTCGCTAGAGGCCGTGAAGGAGGCCAAGGCTGTCCTGTAGACCGCCTACAGGATGAAGGACCTCGGTCCTGCATCGGTGTTTCTCGGTATGGAGATTGTGCGAGATCGCAAACATCGGGCACTGTTGCTGCATCAGGCCCAATACGCACGAGTCGTGGGGGAGCGCTTTAGCGATCTCCTTGGTGCAATGCCCATTGCTTCCACACCACTCACACCTGATGGGCAGGATGCCCTGAAGGTGGATGACCCTACACAGCTGGGGGAGACAGTGGACGTGACCTTGTACCTCCGTCTTATCGGATCTCTGATGTACCTGGCCACTACCACGCGTCCCGACATTGCGTTCGCCGTCAACCTCCTTGCTCAGTTCTCGCAGGCTCCACGTGCGAGAGCTCATCACGCGGCTGTGCGAGTGGTACGGTACGTGGTCTCCACGCCGTATCTTGGACTCTGCTTTCGTCGGCAGTATTCGGTGGTCCTTGACGGCTACACTGACAGCGACTGGGCTTGGAGTCCTGACAGGCGCAGCCGCACTGGCTACATGTTTCTGCTCGGTGGTACCGCTTTGTCTTGGCGAAGCGGGAAGCAGGGTTGCATCGCACGTAGCTCGTCGGAGGCACAGTATGTGGCTTTAAGGGCAGGGGCTACTGAGGCAGTTTGGCTGCAGCGCTTGTTTCTTGAGCTTGGGCAGTCAGCACCCGCCATTGTGCTGCGTTGCGACAACCACAGTGCTCTCGCCATTGCGGAGAACTCTGGTGTTTTTCATGCTCGCACAAAGCACATTGCGGTTGAGCATCACTTCGTTTCTGATCTGGTGGAGCGACGCGTGATCTCCATCATGTGGGTTGGCACTGACTTGCAGCGAGCTGATTTCTTGACGAAGGCACTTGCCCGCGGAAAGTTCCAGGTGGCCATTCGTTCTGTTGGGCTTCGCCCCGTGCGTGACAGTGGTTGAGTGTGGGATGTACGTTGCCGTCTCATCTGTATGTGTCAATCACTATGTGGTTGTACCAGTGCTGCATGCGTATGGACATGCGTACCATCGGGTCATGGGGGAGTGTTGCGCTTTGTGCCGTTCCTCTACAGTTTGCTGTGACCACTCGGCCGTGTCCATACTCTTGCAAATCCCTGAGGCAGGCGGCCCTGGTGACACCGGCGCGACGACAGGCGGCGGACTACCCGACGGGAGCTGACCGACCATTGTTCCAGAGGCCCAGATGTCATCGGGACTCCTTGCTGTGCCTTCTACGTTTTGCAGGCGCCTTTCGGCGAACTAGGCATGAGGCCCATTTGCATGTTTTTGCATTGTATACTCGCTGTCAGTCAATGGATGCATGCATGTGACCAGTCGCTGCGTCCGTCTTTTGATTCTGCACGTCTAGGTTCAGACGGCGTAGGATTCTGACATGTGTGCGCAGAGTTACGGCCAAAACAGTGGTTTTGGGCCAGTTTTAGGACAGCTCTTGGACTGCCGCGTGCGACACCCGCCGTGCGCCGCGGCAGGTATTTATGCCCTGGACCTGTCAGTTGTCATTCCTCTCCGCATATGCTATATTGAAGCATTCTGACACTTTGACTTGTGTCTCCTAGCCAAACCCTTGCCGTCGTGTGTACGACCTGTGACTGTCGTCACCGTCTGACTAGGCACTGACGCCCGGTCAGCGGCCGTGTTGCTAGGAAGCTTCTACGCACTTTCTCAAAGTGTGCTAGCAAGCTTCCTAGCAAAAGCATTGGGGCAGGGGGGGGATGTTGACGCGCTTGATGTCCACATACTTTCAAAGAGTAAAAACAATTCAAGTGCAAGAGAAATTTTCTTTCCCTCTATAAATCAAACCTCAATTACTTTCACTAAATCGCCGTTGAACACAAGGCGTGCATCGAGCTAGGGTTCAAGACAAGAAGGTTGTCCTCAAACATCGTATTGTTCGCCTCCAAGTCCAACATGACAACTTTCATATCTTGGCTGAAAACAACTTGATGTAGTCACACGCCTTGTTGGAATTAGTCCAACTAGACCTGTCAAACCAACGATGTTTAGTGGCTGTGTTGGCTTACCTAACCTCCACTTTCAGATCCAACATAAAATTGCCCCTTTTGTCCAAGGTCCCCATGTACAAACCATAGACCTTAATATGAACATCTGAAAAATACATTCGCATGCTTTTTTGATGGAAAATTTCTCAGATGCTGCATGCTTGCATGAAAATGATTAGAAGTGGATGGAGACTCTCGCCTGTGAATTGAAGCATAGACAATCGATCGGTGAGAGGCGGATCTAATAGGTCATTTTCTATGATCATATCTCATTATGAAGGTGCAAAATATTTTTTATTCCTCCACATGATCAGTGCTCATGGATTTTTAGAGGATGTATACACGCTCAATAGACAATGAAGATGTGTCAACATCTCCATGCTGCTTTTTCATCATAAACAACCCGAAAATGAATATGATTCATGTATGGTATTTTAGAAGTGTGTTTCTTGGGTTTCATAAGAACTTTCACATTCAAAGATTTTTTTCTAAACTTTAGTTGTGTTATGTAATACTATACACGTTTGGGGTGCACCATTAACACCTTGTTTTTAATAAATCAAGGGGAAAAATACGATTTTGGAAAATTTTTGATTTGTTTTTCATTGATGGCTTCCAGCCTTCACCCTCCGCCCTGATTTGCAGAATTCGGGGGTGGGGGGGGGGGGGGGGGGGG
>SZWC01008132.1:88061-101405 GCA_023375785.1 Penium margaritaceum
GGTCGGGCAGAGGACGATCCTGAGTCCGACGTGTCAACGGAGGCGGACGGGGAAACTGGTCGGGAGGAGCCAGTGGAAGTGGCAGGCGCTGCTGGTCCGGGGGAGTCAATCGGCCCAGAGGAGCCAGTAGACGCGACAGGCGCTGCTGGCTCGGAGGGGCCAGCGGACGTGACAGGGACTGTCGGCCCGGAGGGACAAGGGGACGCGACTGAGGCTGCTGGTCCGGAGGGGCCAGCGGACGCGACAGGAGCTACAGGCCCGAAAGGGCCAGTAGATGCGACAGGCGCTGCTGGCCCGGAGGGGCCAGCGGACGTGACAGGGGCTGTCGGCTTGGAAGGGCCAGCTGACACGACGGGTGCTGCTAGCCCGGAGGGAACAGCGGACGCGACAGGTGCTGCTGGCCCGGACGGGTCAGCGGACGCGACAGGTGCTGTTGGCCCTGAAGGGCTAGTGGACGCGACTGGGACCGTTGGCCCGGGGGGGCCAGTGGACGCGACAGGGGCTACCGGCTCAGAGGGACAGGGTGATGTGTCACCCGGAAGCGACAGGACGGAGGACGGACTCACCACTCCCCCACGCGACGGGAGGGACACGGACGAGCCGGACCGGATGAGGTCGCGGGGAAACAGGTCCTCGAAGAAGAGGGCATCGCGGGACTCGACGATGCAATGTCGGGACGGGTNCGACCGCACCAGTGCTGGTAGGGCGTGGACTGGCGGGGAAGGGGACCGTGGGGAACCCGGTTCCAGACCCAGGTCATGTAGGCCATGGCTTCAAAATAGAAGCCGTCAGAGAGACCAGACTCGACGCGCATGGTGCGAACGGCGTCGGCCATGGTACGGTTCCACCGTTCGGAGACGCCGTTCTGGGCGGGTGTGTAGGCAGTAGACGTCTCATGGTGGATCCCGCGGGAGGCGAGAAAGGTCGTGGCCTCACCCAGGTACTCGCCATCGCGATCAGAGCGAAAGCGGCGGAGGGGGCGGCCACACTCGCGCTACGTGAGGACAAGCCAGTCCTGAATGGTTCGGGCGACATCGCTTTTCTGCCGGAGGCAGAAGACCCAGCGGTAGCGAGAGTAGTCGTCCGTAAGAGTGAGGACGTAGCGACCGTGCTCACCGACTGACTCAGTGGGGAGAGGGCCCATGACATCTGAGTGGACAAGGTCAAGAGGGGCGGACGCGTGGGAGGAAGACAAGGGGTAGGTGGATCGGTGCATCTTCCCCTGAGCGCAGTCAATGCACTCAGTGGGGCACGGGAGAGGAAAAGTCTCCGGGTCAAGGCCCTTGGCCGGCTGGGTGCGAAGCATGCTCTCTACGGCGGCCGAGTGGACGTGGCAAAGGCGGCGGTGCAAGAGGCGGGTGTGCTGTGGAGACAGCGCGCTGGTGACAAACACATGACCTGTGGCCACCGACGGGGAGGAGACTGGAGGGGTAGAGGAGAGGCGAGGAACGTGCCACAAGTTGCCACGAGCGGTGGCGTGCAGGATGACGAGACCAGACGGACGCAACGACACAGTGCCGACACCACGCGAGTGCACAACATCCATACTCATGCGGTCAAGGGCAGTCACGGACAGGAGGCTGAGCTCAAGACCAGGGACAAAGAGAACATCGGTCAGGAAGACGTCACCGGCCGGACCACGGAAACGAACGACGCCAACACCACGGACAGGTAACACCTGTCCGGAGCCTGTCCGGACACCGGAGACATCGCCGACAGGACCGAGCATACTGAAGGCCTCGCGAGAGGCCGTCATGTGGTGCGTGGCCCCGGAGTCGATGATCCAGGTCTCAGCAGGATCCTGGACAAGGGTCGCCAGATCACTCACGGTCACGTGGCAGCAAGCGAGGGATGCGGACGCGGTAGAAGGGGGCGCGAAGCGAGACTGCCAATCATCAAGCCATGCGATGTCGTCAAGAAGTGGGGTGGAGGAGACCACGGGAGACGACGAGATAGACAAAGAAAGAGGACACGACCGCAGCTCAGTCTCAGTCATGCAAGGAGGATCCGGGGGGCAGGATGTGACGCAACTCGCACTTCCTTGGGGAGGAGGGCGAGGTAGGCCAAGCTGGAGCGCGATGAACTGCTCCAGCTGACGCTCACGGGAGGACGGCCAAGGAGTGTAGACGGAGTGAGGAGTGACGGCGCTGGAACCCGGGTAGTAGGAGGGCGGGGCCGGCGAATGAAGCGGAGGCGCCGACGGCTGAGGGTAGTACTGCTGCGGGTAGTGCTGCTGCGGTGCGGCTGTCGGCGGGACAGCCGGAGCTGCCGAAGTGGCAGAGCTGCTGGACGAAGTCGGAGTGTCGGGACCAGTAGCAGCGACGGCGGCAGAGACGAGGCGGCGCTCCCGCTGTCGGTGCATAGTGGCGATGACGCACGCCTCGTCCGTTGGGAGGGGGCACGTGTACCACCCATGTCCGGGCTGACCACAGTTGTGGCAGACCGAGCCACCACTGCTGGACCCGGTCGACGACTGCTGCTGCTGCTGCTGCTGCGGCGGACCCTTGCCTTTCTTGTTGTGGTTCTTCTTCTTCTTCCCCGAAGGCGACGAGGTAGTTGTGGCAGGGGAGGAGACAGCCACGGAGGCAACGGCAGGGGAGGCAACGGCAGGGGAAGCAAGTGCCTCCGTGCGATGGAGCTGAGACTCCTGGTGAGCTTCCTCAATGCGGAGGAAGATCTCGTAGGCCCAGGGCATGAGAGTGCCCTGGGCCGCCATGGTGGAGAGGACGTCCTGGGGATAGTGGACGAAGACGTCCGCGTACGCACTGGTGGCGCCGCGCTTGATGGTGAGGAGCGTGGACAGAGGGGGCGGAGTAGACTTGCCGAGACGACGAAGGATGTCCTCCGCCCGCTGCTAGTAGGCGGTGACTGTCTCGGTCTCCCCCATGTGCAGGGAGTTGATCTCCCGAAGCAGACGGCTGATCTCAGCGTTGCTGGACAGGCGATGGGGCCTGGTGAGGACGTGCCATGCAGCTGCAGGGTCAGGTATGGCGCCAGCGGTGAAGTCACCGAGGAAGGGCTCGAGGGCAAGGCGGGAAGCGGGAGGGGCGACTGGGACAAGGGCGCGGACCGCGCGACCAGCGTCATACAGCTGATCGGCCTGGGTGGAGTCGTAAGGCAGGGTGTAGTAGGCTCACAGACCTTCACCCTGCGCCCAGATCTGGAAGCTGAGCTCCCAGCTCCGGAACTGCTCGCCGCTCTGAAGCGGCGGCGGAGGTGTCTCAAAGTCCTTTTGCCTACGGCCGGCACCCAAAGTGGGGCCAAGGACGGAGGTCACTGTCTGCCGTTGGCGCTGAGTCTGCTGCTACGCCAGGTAGTACGTGGCAGCGGACACAGCGGGGCTAGCATGCCCTGGGGGGATGAAGGACAGCGGTGCACTGGTGGCGCTGTGGGAAGCGACCGGCTATAGCGCTGCAAGCTGTTGCGTCAAGGCGGCAAGCTGTTGCTGAAGAGCAGCGAGAGGGTCAGGGTGGCCGCCAACGTTGCCAGTGGGCTGTTGCTGCTGTTGCTGCTGCTGCTGTTGTAAGGGCGGCGGCTGCTGCTGCTGTTGCTGCAGCGGCGGTGTCTGTTGCTGCAGCGGCATTGTCTACTGCTGCTGCTGCAGGGGCGGCGGCTGTTGCTGCTGTAGGGGCGGCGACTGCTGCTGCTGCAGGGGTGGCGGCTGTTGCTACTGCTGCTACAGCGGCGGTGGCAGTTGCTGTTACTGCTGCTGCTGCGGCGGCGGCTGCTGCTGTTCCTGCTTCGGCGGCGGCGGCTGCTGCTGCTGCTGCGGCGGTGGCTGCTGCTGCTACAGCGGCTGCTGCTGCTGAAGGGGCGGTGGGTGCTGCTGCTGTTGCTGCAGCAGTCGCTGCAAGAAGGGAGGGGTAGGGGTCCCCCCACCAGAGGAGGACCCCTCATCAGGACTCCCTTCCATTACTCAGTGTCCCTTGTTTTCTATCCTTTCCCTTTTTTTTTGTTGTTGTTGATGACGTCAGTAGTGACGTCAGTAGTGACGTCAGCAGAGGAGTGCTGACGTCAGCAGCGGCGGACGTTGGGGCCGCTGCTGTTGTTGTTGCTCCTGATGCCGCTACAGCCGCTGCCGCTGCTGCTGGTGCTGTTGCTGCTGTTGCGGTTGCTGCCGCTACTGCTGCTGCTGCTGCTTGCTTGCTGCTGCTGCTGCTGCTGCTTGCTTGCTACTGCTGCTGCTGTGGCTGCTGCAGTTGCAGCCGCAGCTGCTGTTGCTGCAAGCTGCTGCGGCTGTTGTGGCTGCTGTAGCTCGCCGCTGCGGCTGTGCGCTGCTGTAGCCGCGTGCTGCTGCTGCCGCCCGCTGCTGCGGCTGCTGCGTGCTACAGCAGCTGCTCGCTGTTGTGGCGGGTTGCTGCAGCGAGCTGTGGGGGGTGGGGGATTTTTTTTTGTTGCCTTTTTTTTTTTTCCTTCTTTTCTCTTTGTCAGCGGGCAGCAGCCCGCTGTCTGCAGCGAGCAGCGGGCTGCTGCTCGCCAGGCAGCAGCGAGCTGCTGCTCGCTGGTAGCAGCGGGCTGCTGCTTGCTGCTCGCTCGCTACGAGCAGCGAGCAGCAGCAGCCGCGGCTGGCAGCTGCTGCTGCTGGCTGCTGCTGCGGCTTGCTGCAGCAGCTGCTGCAGCTCGCTGCTGCTGCTGCACGCTACTGCAGCTGCTGCGTGCTGCGGCTGCTGCCTGCTGCAGCTGCCGCTGCTGCTGCGAGCTGCTGCTGCGCGCAGCTGCTGTTGCTGCATGCTGCTGCCGCTGCTGCCGCTGCTGCGCGCTGCTGCTGCCGCTGCCGCAAGCTGCTGCTACTGCTGCCGCGAGCTGCTGCTGCTGCGTGCTGCTGCGAGCTGCTGCTGCCGCCTGCTGCTGCTGGCGGTGCCAGTCACTGCACCTGGGTGACGTTCGCCGCTTGCGTCGTCGCCCGCAGATGTCAGACGCCGCCTGCCGCTCACCTCCTCGCGTCACGCGTGGGGGTCAGTGCTGCCGAAAAAATTTCGGCAGCATTTCCCCTGCACTGGCGCGTATGGGGGTCCGCCGGCGTTGTCTGGCACCTATTCGTCAGTCTTCTGCTGCTGCTGCTACGCTCTGGCTCTGATACCAAAAAGGAATAGCCCAGGCAGCAGGTTGGGGCAGCAGCGTTGTTGATGCAGCGTGCGGGATTCCACGCTCGTTGCTTAAGTCAGCTGCCCCCTCAGTCTGCTGCTCTAGAGTCTAAGTCTGGAAGCTCTGGGTTTGATACTCAGAAATGTGCGCGCCAGTGTTAGCGCCAGAAAGCACCTGAAAATTGTAACTGACTGATTAGGAATGAAGAATGAACAACAATGGGAGACCCCTCCAAGTTCTAGGCTCCCCCCAGCTCTGTAGAGCTTGTTACTCAGTTCAACAGCCAATCAGAAAATAGCTCAGTTCAGGCTGGCAGGTTTTCTCGGTGAGGCCTGCCAGGCAGCCGACAGCCCAAAACCCGGGCGTCGTCCGTTTTGCCTGAAAACTGGACCATACCCTAATACCGCCACTGCGAACGCAGCCGTGCGGTCAGAATCTGCTAGAAAAATAGTAGCNCATGCAACATGCAACTGGGACCCTAGGCAGTGCATGACGACGCAGACGCAATAGGACGCGCTGGACGCATGCAAGCAGCAAATGCGGTGTCAATGACCGCCGGAAGCACGACCGCCGAGGAGGCCTGCCGATGGAGCTGAGCGCGTCGCCTGAGAGAGGAGGCTCCAGCGAACTTCGAGAAGACCTCAGCGTGCGTCGGCTCCACCGGACGACACTCCATCAACGTCGCGTCTCGCCGTCAGTCATCTGCACGCCGATGTACACAAGCCGGGAGGACACAACAGAGCACAATGAGAGATGTGCAAAAACCAACAAGGCCCACGGCTAGTCCACCGATGAAATCCTACAAGCTGCAGAAAAATTGTAGAAGGTCCGAGAGAACATTCAAGACTCTGGGGCGACCACCAATCACCAAACGACGCCCCGGTGCCACCTGGGTCTGCAGAAGGGATCTGCACGAGCATGGTCAGGACCGAGTGGTCACAGTAAACTGTACTTGTCGACAGGAACGTCACAAATCACAACGCTCCCCCATGACCCGATGGTACACATGTTCATACACGGGCAATGCTGAAATGAGTGCAGAAACATTCGTGACACAGGCACAGACACACCCCGCACTCAAGCGCCCTCAGGCAAGGGGCGAAGCCTAACGGAACGAATGGCCACCAGAAACTTCCCGCCCGCCAGTGCCTTCGTAAACAAATCAGTACGTTGCATATCAGTGCCGACCCATGTGACGGAGATCACCTGTCGCTCCACCAGATCACGCAGGAAGTGATACTCAACCGCAATGTGCTTCGTGCGAGCATGAAAGACACTAGAGTTCTCCGCAATAGCAAGAGCACTCTGGTTATCACAAGGAGGCACAATGGCACGAACTGACTGACCAACCTCAAGGAAAAGACACTGCAGCCACACTGCCTTAGCAGCCCTTACACCCAGAGCAACATACTCTGCCTCCGACAAGCTATGTGCAATGCAGCCCTGCTTCCCACTATGCCAGGACAGAGCGGTACCAACGAGCAGGAACACGTAGCTGGTGCCACTGCGTTCATCTAGATTCCAGGTGCAGTCGCTGTCGCTGTAGCCGTCACGAACCACCGAGCACTGCCGGCGATAGTAGAGTTCGAGGTACGGCATGGAAACCACGTACCGCACCACTCGCACCGCCGCCTAGCGGACTCTAGCACGTGGAGCCTGCGAAAATGGTGCAAGGAGGTTGACGGCAAAAGCGATATCGGGGCGTGTGGTAGTAGCCACCTATAGCAGATATCCGAAGAGGCAGAGGTACAAGGTCACATCCACTGTCTCCCCCAGCTGTGTGGGATCGTCCACCTTCAAGGCATCGTGCCCGTTAGGTGTGAGAGATGTAGAGGATGTGGGCACTACGCCAAAGAGATCACTGAAGCGATCCCCCACAATGCGTGCGTATCGGGCCTGATGCAACAGAAGCGTCCGACGTCTGCGGTTTCGTACGATCTCTATGCGAAGAAACACCGATGCAGGACCAAGGTCCATCCTATAGACAGTCTAGAAGACCGCCTTGGCCTCCTTCACGGCCTCCATGGAGGAAGACGCGATCAGGAGGTCGTCCACATATCTCGCACGAGTTAGAGTGATCTCCTGGTTCCAGCACCGAGGAGACAATTTGAGTCCGTACAAGGACTTGCGCAAGCGCCAGACCTTGTCAACGTCCTCAAAACCTAGAGGCCGAGCCACGTAAATCTCCTCATCCAGAGAGTCATGGAGGAACGCATCNTGCAGGACCAAGGTCCATCCTATAGACAGTCTAGAAGACCGCCTTGGCCTCCTTCACGGCCTCCATGGAGGAAGACGCGATCAGGAGGTCGTCCACATATCTCGCACGAGTTAGAGTGATCTCCTGGTTCCAGCACCGAGGAGACAATTTGAGTCCGTACAAGGACTTGCGCAAGCGCCAGACCTTGTCAACGTCCTCAAAACCTAGAGGCCGAGCCACGTAAATCTCCTCATCCAGAGAGTCATGGAGGAACGCATCGTTCACATCCACGTGGTGCAGTTTCCAGTCATGCTGAGCCAGCACACCAAACGGAGCGCGAGCTGAGGTCATGTGACCGACAGGGGCAAAGGTGTCAGTGTAATGAACGCCTTCGATGTGAGAGTACCCTTTGATGACCAAGCGAGCCCTGTGGCGTTCCAGTGAGCCATCCGGCTTCATCTTCTTGCGAAAGACCCACTTGGATTGAATAGCCTTCCTCCCAGGTGGAAGGTCGACTAGCTCGTAAACTCCGTGCTCTCGGATGGCACAAAGCTCATCCTCGTAGGCAGCATGCCAGGCGTCGGCATCCTCTGATGAGAGGGCGTCCCTCAATGTGCCCGGATCAGGCGCCAACGACGGAGAGCTCTGAGTGGCGAGTGCACACGGCTCAGTGCTGGGCCTGACGACCACAAGGTTAGCTACTACATCACAAGCGGTACAAAACTCGCGAGTGACCAGATCGTGCCCTACTAGACTCGCTGGATGTACCTCGGTGTGATGTGTGCGGACACTCAGGCCGCGAACACCTGCCCCTGTGCCGGGATCGCCACTCGTAACGCTGCAAGTGGAGCGCCTTAGTGCAGGACCTAACACTCACAGGACTCAAGAGCCCAACGGTCTAAGACGACCACCGGGCATACGCGAGTATCCTGGGCTCAAAGGGCTCACCGCCAACTCAGAGACAAGTGCGACTCTAGTGAAGACTTAGGCACAGGGGCAAGTGACGCAGTGGGAGGACAGGCTAGTGAACTGATGGGAGATGCAGGACTGTGTGTGGCAGTACAACCACCCATAGAGACAGGATTATCGGTGGACGGAGGAACAACATCATGGGTGTCTGTGGGGCACTAGGGCACAGGGGAAGAGACGGGCTGGGCGAGAGAGGTCTCTGGGCCGACAGCGATGATCGCTAGGTCATCAAGAGCTGGAGACCGAGAAGTGGAGGGGGCTCGAACGGACTCATCAGCCGGACGAGAGGTGCTCGTAGGCTCAGATTCCCCCTGGAGTCTGAGCCTACGAGCTGGTGCTCAGCAAACAAGACACTAGTGAAAAACACACGAGCAGGAGGGGTAATGGAGAAAGGAGAAGAAGAAATCCGAGGAGCTCGATACAAATAATCCACAACGAAGGCAGGAAGAACAACAATGCGACCATCAAGAGCAGTCACTGTCGTGGAGTGTGTAGTGTGCTACACAGAGGGTCCAATCAGAGTGCAAGCACGCACAAGGAGCAAGCTGAGCTCAAGGTCAGGCACAAAAAGCACGTCGGAAAGATACAAGGGTCCAGACGGACCATCAAAGCATACAACCCCAACACCCTCGACGGGCAAGGACTGACGAGAACATGTCCGAACGGAACGAACAGACGCTACAGGACCGAGGACAACAATGTCACTACGACGGCATGTCATGTGGTGAGTGGCACCGGAATCAATGATCTAAGTACCACCCGAATCACGACTGGAGGACGTCACTCTGCAACGGGCAACGGAACACTCGGCTGCAGATGGGCTCCTGGCAATAAATGAGGCAGAACGACGAAGGACACAAAGGTGATACTAAAAAATCCAATCTATACTGTCACGCCCATCATCATCACATGCTACCTATGCTCCCCCACACAAGACATCACGAGATATAAGAACAGACAAACAAATTGTCTATGAACCACCTGGCTGTGACAACACACTCGCACATCCCTGAGAGCAAAGCACCAAAAGCTGAAGGAGCTCGGCGATGGTACGATCACGTGAATCCGGGTCTCCGTTGCTTGCAGGTGGGGAAGCAGGAACTGCTACGGTCGTGGTCGCCGCACAACCAAAGGCTATGCTACTCGACGCAAACCGTTGTGCATATGGTGCCTCAAGATCGCGAGTGATCCGTGCCCAGTCGAGCGGCTGTTGGTACTCGGTGTAGCGATGAGCACCTCCACAGTTGTAGCAGTGAATAGTACGTCCACTGCTACCGCCTGATGAGTGCTGCTGTTGTGACTGCTGCTAGCCCAAGCCACACTTCTTTTTGCCCTTCTTCTCCCATGTTGCTGCTGCCACACCCCGCGTCAGAGTCGGGGTAGCCGGGGTGGAAGGGGCAGAGGATGGAGAAGTGAACGGCGAGAGAGGCGTCGGTGGTGACGTGATGACCGGTGGAGCAAGTGAACTCTCCTGATGGGCGGCGGCTACCTCATGGGCGGAAGTCACCTGGAGGAAAAGTTGATGTGCCCAAGGAAGAATTTGAAGGGAGGTTGAGAAGGGCTCGAGCGGGACATTGCTGTACCCCGAGAAGATGTTGGCATTCTCAAGACAGACTCCGATCATGAGCGTGTGAAGCGCCCACGACTGTGTACCTCCTAAGGTCCCAATGCGCGTGTAGATGCACATGGCGCGTCGCCAGTAATCGGCTGCGGGCTCGGGAAGTCCCTGACGCAGGGAGTTGAAGGCGCGGATGTAAGCCGCGCGGGTGGCATGCATTTCTATAGTAAGCAGGGACAATGCTTGCTCCTAGCCCTGACGTGGGTCAACACCCAGGCCTGTGCCGGCCTCTCCAAGGAAAGGAGAAAAGTCCACGACAGTCTCGTGCGACATGGCGTAAAGGAGTTTGCGCATCGCTCGAGCCGCTGTCAACACCTGAGCACGATCTGTAGCTTGGTACTGACTGTGGTAGTAGAGCTAAACCCCTTCTGAAGAGGCCCGGACCTGGAAAAGGGTCTCCCGGCAGTCAAAGCCGTCCTCGCTGACATATCGTGGGGGCGGTGTGTCGAAGTCCTTCAGTTGCCGCTCTGTAAGGAGAGCAACCACAGGCTGGGAAAGACGAGGGATGGGAAAGACACTGCGACGAGGAAAGTCGCCAAGGAATGGCTCACGCGAGGATCGGATCTCTGGGAACAGGGAATTTGAACACGTCAGCAGTTGGCGGAGGCGCTCCTGAAGTACGCGAATCTCCCTCTCGAGAGTGTCATCCTTCATGCCTGGCATGTCAGGGTCCTCCTCCAAAGGATCAAGAAGTGGCGGGTCCTGTCCTGCCGTTCTCCTCGGTGTGGATGCTGACTACTGTGTAGAAGGTGTGACACCGCCGACCCCGCGGAGGTCTGTTGTGGGACCGTGGATTGACTCCGAAGAGTATTAGTGAGCGTGTGGATGGCGTCGGTCTGTTGCTAGTGTAGGCGACGTATCTCATCTTGCTGACTCCGCAGGTCCTCAATAACCTGGAGGCGTGGGCTCAGGACCCCTGAAGAGGAGGAGGAGGGATCAGGTGGTCCTTTGTCCTTGTCACCAGTCGGAGCCATGTGAGTGCTCAGTTTGCGACCAAACGTAAAAAAATGCTCTGAACAAGAAACCGATAGCGTTTCTCGAGGAGTTGAAACATTTTGAAGAAAGACGTTTTGATCTTGAAATTGTTGATGTCAGCACAACCGACGATGACGTCAACTTTTTTTATGCTAGTGGAAAAAAGCTATCGTTTTCTACGTTGGCGTAGTTTATGCCAGTAACATTTTTTTAGAGGTCACGCGATTTTTGCGTGACCGGTGGGGGTGACCTCGTCGCCCCCTGCTTAGGGTTGTGCAGGGGCTACGCAGGCATGCACAGTGCCACGTAGGCTTGGATAGTGCTGCACAATTTCTGCGCAGCTCTGCAGCGGTGCTGCATAGCAGCACTACTGTGCAACAGCAGTACTGCGCAAGCCCGCCGCTACTGCTACGGTGGGTCTGCTACTGTTGCGTCTGCCGCGAATGCTGCTGCGCTGCTATAGCCGCTGCCACTGCTGTAGTGTTGCTATTGCTGCTGTTGCTACAGTAGCTGCAATGCTAATGCTGTGCTGCTGCTGCTTTTGCTGCTGCTTTCGCTACTGCTGCTGCGTTGTTGTTGCTACTCGCGGCTGCTGATGACGCCGCTACTGCGAGGTGCTGCCGCCGCTACGCGCTGCCACTGCTCACAACTGCCGTCGCAAGTTGCTGCCGCGAGCTACTACTCCCTTCTTTTTTTGTTTATAGGCTGGCAGCCAGACACGGCTGCTAATGCCAGCCGGTGCTGCTTCTTTTGACTGGCGTGGCTGCTGGAGCTTGTCACTGCTGCAACGCCCCTTGCTACGGTGGTAGCAATTGCGTAGTGATGTCGCTGCTACTATCGTTGGCTGCGACGGGTCCAAGGATGTGGCGGCGACGGTGAATCTCACTACTGCTGTCGGTGCTGCATCTCTGCGGCGCAGCTCAGCGAGAGGGGTCTCGCTGCTCTGATACCATGAGAAAATTCGTGGAAGCTTCCTAGCGACACAACCGCTGACTAGGCGTCAGTGCCTGGTCAGACGGTGACGAGAGTCACAGGTCGTACACACAACGGCAAGAGTCTGGCTAAGAAATACAAGGCAAAGTGTCAGAATGCTTCAATAGCATTTGCAGAGAGAAATGACAAATGACAGGTCCATGGCATAAGTACCTGCCGCGGCGCACGCCGGGTGTCGCATGCCGCAGTGCAAGGTTTGTCCTAAAAACGGCCCAAAACCATTGTTTTGGCCGTAACTTAGCGTAAAAAAGTTAGAACGCTATGGCGTCTAAACCTACACGTGTAGAATCTCAAACCAGACGCTACGACTGGTCCCATGCAAGCATCTGGCAACAAACGATGGACACACAATGCAAAAACATGCAAATTGGGCCCACGGCCAGTCCACCGTTAAAATCCTACAAGCTGCAGAAAAACTACAGAAGGTCCTAGACAGCATCCAGTACTCTGGGGAGACCGTCGATCAGCTTCGAGCAGGTATTCCACCACCAAACGACCCCCCGGTGGGACCTGGGTCCGCATCAGGGATCTGCACGAGCATGGACACGGCCGAGTGGTCACAGTAAATTGTACAAGTGGACACGAATGCCATAAATCACAACAAAAGGATCCTGTTAAGGGAACAAGAATGTTATGGACATTGTTGCAAAAGCATCCGAGGACTCTCTCAATCATCGTCATTGTGTGTTGGCTGAATAATTACACACGTGACACTAGAACCGTGGACAGAGGTAATTCAGGTCTCAAACTGGCCAAAGAAAAAGAGAAACATTTGTTTCCATGTTTGCCAGAATAGGGGCAACACGGCACAGAAATTTCAGAAGGGGAATGAACCATGTTTGACCCTAGGACCTTTTCCTTGGCAAACCCTGGAATTATGATGGGATGTGCTTTCTTCTTATGCGTACCTACCACAAAGGGGAATTTCTCGAGATGCAATGGAAAATTCCTCAGCTTTGGAGAATCGTGGAAAATCCATTTGGATTGAAGTGTGATAAATCACCAAATGAGGATTTTCGTAGGAGCTAGAAGAGTTTGGGGAGGATGGTTTGTACATTGTCCCCATGTAATTTGTGTACGGTTGTTTTTGCTGTCCTGAAGGTGTGTGTGCACCCAAGAGGAACCCTAGCAGTGGCCGGTTACACTGCCTAGTTCTTTTGGAGAGTAATACTTTGTAACCACTGACCCAAGATTTTCATAACACCAAAGCACGACAAGTTTGAAGCTTTCCAGCTGATTTGACAGCTTCTAAAGTGTCCCTTGGTAGGCTGTCCTCTTGCCCTTCCTGACAAGGAATCTCTTTGCCACGTCTAGTAGATTCAGCCTCTTTTTCAAAATCTTAACTTGCTTCCAGTACCTGGAAAGATGTCTAGAAGATGATGCCTCTAGTTGCCTATTATCAGATTCAACCCCTCCAAGGCTGGCAACCTTCCTCAACCTTTCTCTACCCTTCAAAAGGTAAGAGAGAGAGAGAGAGAGAGAGAGAGAGAGAGAGAGAGAGAGAGAG
>SZWC01008133.1:21537-74637 GCA_023375785.1 Penium margaritaceum
GACAATGACGGTGTGCATCACACACACACAAAGCACATCAATGTTGAGTATCACTATGTGCGTTCGTTGTTGCATGACGGCAGCATCAACATTGTATGGGTTGAGACAGCACGACAGCTGGCTGACTTCCTGACCAAGGCACTGAAGCTGGACTCGTTCAAGAAGGCTGTGAGTTCAGTCGGCGTGTGTCCGTGAGTTTCCCTCTTTGTCTCCGCCTGCATCTCTGCGTACCTTGGGGGAGTCTGGATACTGACCGTTTCTCTACCCGCCCATGTACACTACGCCTGTGAGTCATGGGGGAGTGTTGGTTTTTTGCGCATCCCTCATTGTGCTCTGTTGTGTCCTCCCGTCTTGTGTACATTGGCGTGCAGATGACTGACGGCAAGACTCGACGCTTATGGAGCGTCATCCGGTGGAGCCGACGCACGCTGAGGTCTACTCGTAGTTCGCTGGAGCCTCCTCTATCCGACGATGTGCTCAGCTCCATCGGCATCCTCCTCGGCGGTCGTGCTGCCGGCGGTCACTGCCACCGCAATTGCTGTCTGCATGCGTCCAGCGCGTCCCGTCGCGTCTGCGTCGTCATGCTCTGCCTAGGGTCCTTGTTGCATGCTGTATGGCCCTGTTCGGCATCATGGACCACCGTAGGCACTGCCTGTGTTCGGGCAGCCATAACTCTTTGCTACTGTTTTTCTAGCTGATTCTAACTGCACGACTGCGTTCGCAGCGTTGGTATTATGGTATGGTCCAGTTTTCAGGCAAAACGGACGACGCCCGGGTTTTGGGCCGTCGGGCGTCTGGCAGGGCTCACCGAGAAAACCCTGCCTGCCAGAAAATAGGTCCACAGCTATTTTCTCATTGGCTGGTTAGCTGAGTATCAACTTCTACACTAGTGGGGGGGAGCTAGAACTTGGAGGGGTCTCCCATTGTTGCTCATTCTTCATTCCTAACCAGTTGCTTTCAGTTTTCAGCTGCTTTCTGGCGCTAACTCTGGCGTGCGCGTTTCTGGGTAACAAACCCAGAGCTTCCAGACTTAAACTCTAGAGCAACAGACTGAGGGGGCAGCTGACTTAAGCAACGAGCGTGGAAGCCCGCACGCTGCATCAACAACGCTGCTGCCCCAACCTTCTGCCTAGGTTTTCCATTTTTTATGCCATGGACCTGTCATTTGTCATCTCTCTCTGCAAATGCTATTGAAGCTTCAGACACTTTGCCTTGTGTCCCCTAGCCAAACTCTTGCCGTTGCGTGCACGACTTGTGACTGTCGTCACCGTCTGATCAGGCACTGACGCCTGGTCAACGGGAGTGTTGCTAGGAAGGTTCCTTGCATATTCTCATGGTATCAGAGCAGTGAGACAGTTCTCAATGAGGTGCGCAGCAGAGACGCAGCAGAGCAGCAGCAGTGAGAGTCACCGCTGGAGCATATCCACTAGGACATGTCGAAGACAGCCGGTCGTCGTCGACGCAGCCCACACCCATCACGTGAGACTGTAGCAGTGGCGTTGCCACCGTGCCAGCAGCAGCGGCAGCAGCAGCAGCAGCAGCAGCAGCCGCAACAGCAGCAGCAGCAGCGGCAGCAGCAGCGGCAACAGCAGCAGCAGCAGCGGCAGGAGCAGCGTCGTAACAGCAGCCACAGCAGCGCGTGGCGGCTGCAGCGAGTGCAGCCGCCGTCCACAGCCGCAGCGTCGGGCGCGGCAACAGCAGTGCAGCGCAGCAGCGGCAGCAGCAGCAGCGGGAACAACAGCGTCGGGAACAATAGCGTAGCAGAGCGGCAGCAGCTGCAGCAGCAGCAGTGCGCAGCCGCCGCAACGCGCAGCAGCAGCAGCGGCATTGTGCAGCTGCTGTTGCCACTGCTGCACACGCAGCCACGCAGCTGGTGCTGCAGCTGACAGCACAGCTGCAGCAGCAGCTGAGCGGAAGCTGCTACGCAACTTCCGCGCAGCTGTCGCGCAGCAGCCGCGGAGCGGCTGCACGCTCGCGCAGAATTGCGAGAGAGAAAAAGAAAAGAAAAGAAAAGAAAGAGATAAGAAGAAAAAGGGAGTCGAGCTGATGTCGGCATTTTTATTTGCTGACGTCATCAGGTCGTGCTGACGTCAGCAACCACCTGCTGACATCAACACCATACTTGGCCAAGTTTTTGGCCGGACAGTAAAAAGTTGCCAGCGTCTTAACTCTTCGAGAAACGCTGACACTTTTGAAATCGGACAAACCTGACCTGTCGACTCATACTGAGAGGCGACATGAACTCGTCTGACAGCAAGGGGGAGGGGACAGGTGATCCCTCCTCCTCTTCTTCTGGGGTCCTGAGCCCACGCTCGTAGGCCATTGAGGACCTGCAGAGCCAGCAGGATAAGATGCGTTGCCTACAACGGGAGCAGACTGATGCCATCTGCACGCTGATTGAGCTTCTGCGTGCCCAGTCCACGGTCCCACGGCAGGTTTCCGAGGGAGCTGCCGGCGTCGCGGTCTCTACACAGCAGTCGGCTCAGGCACCCGTGACAGGAGCTAGACCTGACCCACCACCTTTTGACCTCCTGGATGATGATCCATTCATGCCAGGCATCACAGGCGACTCCCCGGATCATGAGATTCGAGTTCTTCAGGAGCGCCTCCGTCAGCTACATACGGGCACCAGATCTCCTCGGTTTCCTCCGATACGATCACCCGACTATCCCGGTGACTATCCCCTTCCAGGAATCTTCCCCATGCCTCATCCTCCTCAGCCTTCAGTTGCTCTCCCCACGGAGTGGCAACCCAAGGACTTTGAGACACCACCTCCATGGTACGTCAGTGAGGACGGCGTCGACTGCTGGAAGATCCTCTTTCAGGTTTGGGCTACTTCAGAGGGAGTGTAGCCCTACTACCACAGCCCGTATAAGCCTACAGACCCAGCACAGGTGCTGACAGCAGCCAGGGCGATGCGCGGACTTCTATATGCAATGCCATGCGAGACCGTCGTCGATTTCTGCCCCTTCCTTGGCGAGGCCGGCACAGGCACCAGTGCCGATCCCCGCGGAGGTTGGGATCTGGCCTTATCCCTGCTGGCCGCAGAGACGCATGACACTCGTGCAGCACTCATTCGTGCCTTCCACTCTCTACGTCAGGGGCCTGCAGAGGCTGCAGCCGATTACTGGCGACGCGCCATGCGCATCTACACGCACCTTGGGACCTCAGGAGGCATATAGCTGTGGGCGCTCCGTATGATGATGCGCGGAGTTCGCCTTGAGTACGATGACATCTTCACCCGGTACAGCGACGCTGTCCTTGAGCCCTTTTCAGCCACCTTGCAGCTTCTCCCCTGGGCGCATCAGCTCTTCCTCCAGGTGACTTCAGCCCGCGAGGCAACCGTGGCCTATCACGAGAATTCTCTTGCTGTAGCAGTCGTCGCATCACCGCCATCTTCCCTTCTGTAGTCTCCTTCTTCATCCTCCATCAGGTCCTCATCTTCCTCCTCCTCTTCGGGCCAACCCACACCCACTCAGGGTGTTGCAGCAGCAGCTCAGGGGAAGAAGAAGAAGGGGAAGCGTGGATCAGGTCAACAATAGTCACAGCAGCAGTCGTCATCCAGTGGTAGTAGTGGACGTTTTGTTCACTGTTGCAACTGTGGAGGCGCCCATCACTACACTGAGTGCCAACAGCCACTCGACTGGGCACAGATTACTCGACGTCTTCTTCGTCCCTAGTCTTGAGCTCAGCCTCCTGTCCGTCACTGCACTTGACCGCATGAGCATGGACGTTGTGCACTCGCGTGGTGTTGGCACTGTGTCGCTGCGTCCGTCTGGTCTCGTAGTCCTGCACGCCACCGCCCGTGGCAACCTGTGGCATGTGCCCCGTCTCTCCTCCTCCCCTTCCGTCTCCTCCCCGTTGGCCGCCACAGGCCATGTGTTTGTCACCAGCACGCTTTCCCCTTCGCACACTCGCCTCTTGCACCGCTGCCTTTGCCACGTCGACTCTGCCGCCGTAGACAGCATGCTCCGCACCCAGCCGGCCAAGGGCCTTGACCCGGAGACTTTCCCCTTCCCGTGCCCCACCGAGTGAATTGATTACGCTAAGGAGAAGATGCACCGGTCCACGTACCCTCTGTCTTCCTCCCGTGCGTCCGCCCCTCTTGACCTTGTCCATTTGGACGTCATGGGCCCTCTCCCCACCGAGTCCGTCAGCGAGCACGACCGCTATGTCCTCACCCTCACTGACGACTACTCTCGCTACCGCTGGGTCTTCTACCTTCGGCAGAAGACCGATGTCGCGCGCACCATCCAGGACTGGCTTGTCGTTGCGGAGCGCGAGTGTGGCCGCCCTCTTCACCGCTTTCGCTCCGATCGCGGTGGTGAGTACATGGGCGAGGCCACGACCTTTCTTGCCTCACGCGGCATCCACCATGAGACATCCGCGCCCTACACGCCCGTCTAGAACAGTGTTTCCGAATGGTGTAACCGTACCATGGCTGACGCCGTCTGCACCATGCGGGTGTAGTCCGGTCTCTCCGATGGCTTCTACTTTGAAGCCATGGCCTACATGACCTGGGTCGGGAACCGGATTCCCCACGGTCCCCTTCCCCGCCAGTCCACGCCTTACTAGCATTGGTGCGGTCAACGCGCTGACCTCCGCCCGGCTCGCGTCTGGGGCTGCGTGGCCGTGGTGTGGCTGCCCGCCCCGCAGCAGGGCGGCAAGCTCACCCCCCGCAGACGTCCCTGCACCCTCCTTGGTGTATCTCGTCAGTCCAAGGCCTGGCGATTCTGGGATCCCTCCCGGCACTGCATCGTCGTGTCCCGAGATGCATTCTTCTTCGAGGACCTGTTTCCTCGCGACCTCATTCGCTCTGGCTCATCTGTGTCTATCCCGTCGCGTGGGGGAGTGAGTCCGTCCTCCGTCCTATCGCTTTCGGGTGACACATCCCCCAGTCCCTCTGAGCCGGCAGCCCCAGTCGCGTCTGCCGGCCCCTCCGAGCCCACGGCCCCAGTCGTGTCCGCTGGTCTCTCCGAGCTGGCAGCCCCAGACGCGTCCGCTGGTCCCTCCGGGCCAGCAGCCCCTGTCGTGTCCGCTGGCCCCTCCGGTCCGGCAATCCCAGATGCGCCCGCCAGTCCCTCCGGGCCAGCAGCCCCAGTCGCGTCCGCTGGTCCCTCCAGACCGGCAGCCCCAGTCGTGTCCGCTGACCCCTCCGGTCCGGCAGTCCCAGACGGGCCCGCCAGTCCCTCTGGGCCAGTAGCCCCTGTAGTGTCCGCTGCCCCCCTTGGTCCGGCAGTCCCAGACGCCCCCGCCAGTCCCTCCGGGCCAGCAGCCCTAGTCGCATCCGCCGGCCCATCCGGGCCAGCTGCCCCGATTGCATCCGCTGGCCCCTCCGGGCCAGCAACCCCGTTGTCTCCATTGCCCCGTCGGACTCAGTGCCATCTCCTGCCCTGCCACGCTACACACGTGGCCCAGGCGGCAGCCTCCGACCCAGACCGTCGACGAGCGTGCGGACTGTCGCACCACGCTCTGTGGCGCCTCGACCCCCCGTGGCTCCACGTGTCTCCTCCACTCCCACGGTCGTGAGTGGGGACCCTGGCACCAAGGCCCTCAGCTTGACCACCTCGGCCATCATTGGAGACCTTCACCCGGGCTCCACACTGGGCTACGCCATGCTCCATCACGAGCATCGGCTCGCTGTCGTGGCTGCACTCGCGCGCATCCCACCAGGGGCTTGAGATGCACACGCTCTCTCAGTCCGTTCCACAGCACGCCCGGAGGACCTAGCCACCCTATGCGAGGCACGAGCTTCTCCTGAGGCCGCACACTGGGATGCTGCCTGTGCCGATGAGGTCGCTGCTATCCGACAGCACCATGTGTACGACCTCGTCGACCTTCCTCCAGGTCGGAAAGCCATCGGCGCCAAGTGGGTTTTTCGGCGCAAGTGGAAGCCCGACGGGTCCTTGGACAAGTACAAGGCCCGCCTTACAGCCAAGGGGTTTTCCCACATTCCTGGGGTCGACTACGACCAGATTTTTACCCCAGTTGGCCGGTTCTCCACTAGCCGGGCGCTCTTCAGCCTGGTCGCCCAGCATGGGTGGGAGCTGCATTAGATGGATGTGAGCAACGCGTTTCTCCATGGCTCACTGGAGGGTGAGGAGCTCTACATGGTGTAGCCCCCAGGCTTCGATGACGGCACTGGGAGAGTCTGGCCACTGCGCAAGGCCCTCTATGGCCTGAAGCAGTCACCTCGGTGCTGGAACCAAGAAATCAGCAGCACGCTCCTTCGGGGCGGACTCCAGCGCAGCACCGCTGACCCCGCACTGTTTGTCAGTCAGCGAGGCCAGACTTTTGCCGCTGTTCTGGTTTACGTTGACGATCTCCTCATCGTGTCGCCAGACACGACTGCCATCCAGCGCGTCAAGGACTTGCTGCACGCCGCCTACCAGATGAAGGATCTTGGATCTGCCAGAGTCTTCCTGGGCATGGAGCTCGAGCATGATCGCTCCCAGGGCATCCGAGCGCATCCTCACCCATGTCACCCGATGGCCAGGTGAAGCTGAAGAGTCCCGACCCAGCTGTTGTGGGGGAGCCAGTTGACGTGACCACGTACCTGCGAGTCATCGGGTCAGTGATGTTCCTGGCGACGACAACGCGCCCAGACATCGCGTTCGCCGTCAACCTCCTGGCCCAGTTCTCTCAGGAGCCGCGTCACCTCCACTACGAGGCTGCGATCCGAGCACTGCGCTATGTTGTCTCGACTCCTCGGCGAGGACTCATGTTCCGCCGTCAGCCGTCTGTGGTCGCGGTGGGATACACCGACAGTGACTGGGCCGGTAGTCCGGACGGTAAGAGTCGTACAGGCTGGATCTTTCTGATTGGCGGCATAGCTGTGTCCTGGCGCAGTGGCAAGCAGGGGTGTATTGTATGCAGCACTGCTGAGGCTGAGTACGTGGCTCTTGGCTCAGGCGCATGTGAGAGTGTGTGGCTGCGTCGTTTGTTGTCCGATTTGCGTCAGCCTGTCGCATCCATCACGTTGCATTGTGACAATGAGAGTGCCATGGCCATCGCTGACAATGACGGCGTGCATCACACACGCACAAAGCACATCAACGTTGAGTATCACTATGTGCGTTCGTTATTGCATGACGGTAGCATCAACATCGTGTGGGTTGAGACAGCATGATATTTGGCTGACTTCTTGACCAAGGCACTGAAGCGAGACTCGTTCAAGAAGGCTGTGAGTTTGGACGGTGTGCGTCCGTGAGTTATTCTCCTTGTCCTTGCCTGCATCTCTACGTGGTCTGGAGGGGTCTGGTCGTTGTCTGTTTCTCTGCCCGCACATGTGCACTGCGCTTGTGAGTCATGGGGGAGTGTTGGTTTTCACGCATCCCTCATTGAACTCTGTTGTGTCCTCCCGGCTTGTGTACATCGGCGTGCAGATGACTGACAACGAGATTCGACGCTGCTGGAGTGTCGCATGGTGGAGCCAACGCGCACTGAGGCCCACGCACCGTTCGCTGAAGCCTCCTCCCTACGGCGATGCGTTCAGCTCCATCGGCAGGCCTCCACGGCGGTCGAGCCGCCGGCGGTCACTGCTATGCAGATGCTATTTTCATGCACTGAGCTTTGTTTCTGGTAGTGGCATTGCGTCTGCATCGTCATGCTATGCCTAGGGTCCATGTCTCCTGCTGTGAGGCCCTGCTTGGCGTCACTGACTGTCGTAGGCACTGCCCGGGTTCGGGCTGCCATAACTATTTGCTGCTATTTTTCTAGCCGATTCTGACTGCACGACTGCATTCGCAGCGTTGGTATTATGGTATGGTCCAGTTTTCAGGCAAAACGGACGACGCCCGGGTTTTGGGCTGTCGGGCGTCTTGCAGGGCTCACCGAGAAAATCCTGCCTGCCAGAAAATAGGTCTAGGACTATTTTCTGATTGGCTGGTGAGCTAAGTAACAAGTTCTACACTAGTGGGGGGGAGCTAGAGCTTGGAGGGGTATCTCATTGTTGCTCATTCTTCATTCCTAATCAATCACTTTCAGTTTTCAGCTGCTTTCTGGCGTTAACACTGGCGCGCGCGTTTCTGAGTAACAAACCCAGAGCTTACAGACTTAGACTCTAGAGCAGTAGACTCAGGGGGTAGCTGACTTAAGCAACGAGCGTAGAAGCCCGCACGCTGCATCAACAACGCTGCTGCCGCAATGTGCTGCATAGGTTTTTGAGCTGTCACTGTACAACGGGCAATGGAACACTCGGCATCAGAGGGTCGTTGAGCCGTCAGTGGGGAGGAACGACGCAGGGCACAAAGATGAGACTCATAAACCCAATCGGTGCAGTCAGGCCCATCATCATCACATGCTGACTATGCTCCCCCACACGTGTCGTCACGACCCACAGGAACGGACGGACAGACAGTCTGTGGACCACCCGACGATGACAACACACTCGCACCTCCCTGAAAGCGGAGCGCCAGAAGGTGTCGAAGCTCAGCGATAGTGCGGTTGCGTGGGTCCGGATCACTGATACTCACTGGTGAGGGAGCAGGAACAGCTGCAGTCGTTGCCGCCGCACGTCCGGAGGAAGGCGAGGATGACGTGATGGACGTGGAACGTGATGAAGGTGAGGGCGTGTGCAGCCTGGAGCTCGGCGGGACCACAGAAACGAACAACGCCAACACCACGGACAGGCAACACCTGTCCAGAGCCCGTCCGGACACCGGAGACATCGCCCACAGGACCGAGCATACTGAAGGCCTCACGAGAGGCCATCATGTGATGCGTGGCCCCGGAGTCGATGATCCAGGTCTCAGCGGGGTCCTGGACTGGGGTCGCCAGATCGCTAACAGTCACATGGCAGCAAGCAAGGGATGCGGATGTGGTGGAAGGAGGCGCGAACCGAGACTGCCAATCGTCAAGCCATGCAACGTCGTCAGAGGAAGGGGTAGAGGAGACCACGGGAGACGATGCGATAAACGAGGAATCGGGACACGACCGTAGATCAGTCTCAGTCATGCAAGGCGGGGTAGGAGAGCAGGAGGTGATGCAACTCGCACTTCCCTGGGGAGGAGGGCGCGTCAGGCCGAGCTGGAGCGCGATGAACTGCTCCAGTTGACACTCACGGGAGGACGGCCCGGGAGTGTAGACCAAGAGTGGAGTGATGGCACCGGAGCCCGGGTAAGGGAGGGACAGTGCCAGCGACGGGAACGGAGGCAGCTACGGCTGTGGGTAGTACTGCTGCGGCACGGGTGTCTGCGAGACTGGCGGAGCTGTCGGAGTGGCGGAGCTGCTGGACGAGGTCGAAGTGGCAGGGCCAGCAGCAGCGACGGTAGCAGAGGCGAGATGACACTCCCGCTGGCGACGCATGGTGGCGATGACGCGCGCCTCGTCCATCGGGAGAGGGCACGTGTACCACCCGTGCCCGGGCTAGCCACAGTTGTGGCACACCGAGCCACCACCGCTGGACCCGGTCAACGGCTGTTGCTGCTGCTGTTGCGGCGGACCTTTTCCTTTCTTGTTTCGGCTCTTCTTCTTCTTACCCGAAGACGATAAGGTAGCTACGGCGGGGGAGGCGACGGCCACGGAGGCAGGGGAGGCGACGGTAGGGGAGGTAACGGGAGGGGATGCAAGAGCCTCCGTGCGATGGAGCTGGGACTTCTGGCGAGCTTCCTCAATGCGGAGGAAGAGCTCGTATGCCCAGTGCATGAGGGTGCCCTGGGCCGCCATGGTGGAGAAGACGTCCTGGGGGTAGTGCATGAAGACGTCCGCATACGCGCTGGCGGCGCAGTGCTTGATGGTGAGGAGCGCGGACAGAGGAGGTGGAGCAGATTTGCCGAGACGACGAAGGATGTCCTCCGCCCGCTGCCAGTAGGCAGTGACCGTCTCGGTCTCCCCCATGTGCAGGGAGTTCAACTCAGCTTCTTTCGGACACAACCAGCTCTCGGTCTTGACGCGGCTTCTTTCGAGAAGCCACCCAAGACCGACTGTCTCTTTTGCGCTCATGGGAAGATGCACCGATGCACCTACCCTGACTCTCGTTCCCGAGCGCTTCGGCCTCTCGAGCTAGTTCACTCAGACCTTCCGGGTCCTCTTCCGGTCGAGTCCCTATCTGATCGGGGCCGGTATGTTCTGACTCTGACTGACAACTTTACCTGGATGCGGTGGGTCTACAGCCTGCGTCAGAAGAGCGACGCCGCCCTTGCGGTTCGACTCTGGCTAGTGATGGCTGAGCGTCAGTCATGTCACACACGACATACCTTCCGCTCGGATCGCGGCGGTGAGTTCCTTGGCAAGATGGACGGGTTCTTTGCTGAGTAGGGGATTTTTCACCAAGTCTCCGCTCCTGCTACCCCTCAGCAGAACGGCGTTTCCGAGCGCTGGAACCGCACCATGGAGGATGCGGTTTGCGCTATGCGGTCTGAGTGTGGTCTCCCTGAGTCCTTTGTCTTTGAGGGTTTTGCCTACATGACCTGGGTCTGGAACCGCCTCCCGCACGGTCCGCTTCCGGACCATATGACACCGTATGAGCTCTGGTTTGGCCACCGTGCTGACCTTTGTCTCGCTCGCGTCTGGGGATCCTTGGCCTCCATGTGGTACACCGAGGACCAGCAGGGGTCCAATGTCTCACCTCAGGGCCGCTTGTGTGCCTTTGTAGGCATTTCCCCGCGGTCGAAGGCCTGGCGCTTCTGGGACCCTACTCGTCGTCGCGTCATTGAGTCACGCGACGCGCTCTTTTTCGAGTCTCTCACCTACCGTGACCTGACTTCGATCACGACACTCTCCGCCACACATGTTCCTACCTGTGAGGGTTGTCGGCGGATGGGGGAGACTTCTACGCCAACGAGCACCTCTCACTAGGCTGATGTGTCCGTTTGAGCCCCCTTCACCTCTCGGTCTCCGGCCCTTGATGACCCGGCGATCATCACCGTCTGTCCAGAGACCTCGCCTGTACAGCCTGTTTCACGCCCCACAGGTGCCCTTGCTTCTGTTCCTGCGCCTACTTCTGCGCCAGTACCCGCGTCTGCTGGCAATCCTGTTTCTGTGTCTGGTCCAGCCTCGCCTACTACCATATCTACTAGTGGCACTCCTACCTCTGTGTCAGGTCCAGTCTTGCCTGCTCCTACTGTCACACCCAGCTCCGTGTCCCCCACACACACATCTCCTCGCACGACATCACCAGCCTTGCCTCAGTCCCCACCAGCTGTGGTCGTGCGTGTCCCTGAGCCTGAGGTGTGCCCCTCTAGCTCCGGTTACTCCCGTGAGCCCAGTGGCCGTCTTCGACCACCGGATTCCAGAGCTCAGCGAGCGTCAGGCCCCACACCCAAGCGCCCCTCTCGCAGCATTGCGAGTGGTGACCCCGGCACAAAGGCCCTAGGCCTTATT
Source organism: Penium margaritaceum (assembly GCA_023375785.1). Taxonomy (NCBI): domain Eukaryota; kingdom Viridiplantae; phylum Streptophyta; class Zygnematophyceae; order Desmidiales; family Peniaceae; genus Penium; species Penium margaritaceum. The sequence continues at coordinate 32,860 of SZWC01008133.1, forward strand.
GTCCGCACTAAGCTCACAGAGGTACATCCAGCGTGCCCCGTAGGGCACGATCTCGTCACTCGTGAGTTCCATATCGCTTGTGATGCAACAACTGATCTTGTGGTCGTCAGGCCTAGCACCGAGGTGTGCGCCCTTGCCACGCAGAGCTCTCCCTCTATGGCGCCCAACCCGGGCATCCTGAGGGAAGCTCTCTCATCATAGGATGCTGACACTTGTCGCGCTGCCTGTGAGGATGAGCTTTGCGCTATCCGAGAGCATAGATTCTACGAGCTTGTCGACCTTCCGCCTAGGAGGAAGGTTATTCAGGTCAAGTGGGTCTTTTGCAAGAAAGTGAAGCCTGATGGCTCACTAGAACGCTACAAGGCCCGCTTGGTCGTCAAGGGGTACTCTTAGATTGAGGGCGTCGATTACATTGACACTTTTCCCCCTGTTGGCCGCATGACCTCAGCTCGAGCTCTGTTCGGTGTAGTGGCTCAGCATGACTTGGAACTGCACCAGATGGACGTGAAAAATGCGTTCCTCCATGGCTCTCTGGATGAGGAGATTTACATGGCTCAGCCACTAGGCTTTGAGGATGGTGACAAGGTTTGACGCTTGTGCAAGTCCTTGTACGGCCTCAAGCAGTCTCCGCGGTGTTGGAACCGGGAGATCACCGGCACTTTGACTCGTACGGGATATGTGTAGAGCGAGGCAGATCCCTCTCTGTTCATCCTACCGACACCCGAGCGGTTCATCGCCATCCAGGTCTATGTCGATGACCTTCTGATTGCGTCTCCGTCCATGGAGTCCGTGAAGGAGGCCAAGGCTGTTCTTCAGAGTGCCTACAGGATGAAGGACCTCGGTCGTACATCGGTGTTTCTTGGTATGGAGACCGCGCGAGATCGCAGGCGTTGGACACTGTTGCTGCATCAGGCCCGATATGCACGAGTCGTGGGGGAGTGCTTCAGCGACCTCCTTGGTGCAGTGCCCACCGCTTCCACACCTCTTACACCTGATGGGCAGGATGCCCTAAAGGTGGATGATCCCACACAGCTAAGGGAGACAGTGGACGTGACCTTGTACCTCCGTCTCATCGGATCTCTGATGAACCTGGCTACTACCGCACATCCCGACATTGCTTTTGCTGTCAACCTCCTCGCTTAGTTCTCGCAGGCTCCACGTGCCAGAGCCCTTCACGCGGCTGTGCGAGTGGTGCGGTACGTGGTCTCCACGCCGTTCCTTGGACTCTGCTTTCATCGGCAGTGTTGGATGGTCCTTGACGGCTACACTGACAGCGACTGGGCCTGGAGCCCAGATTGACGCAGCCGTACTAGCTACGTGTTCCTGCTCGGCGGTACCGCTCTGTCTTGGCGTAGCGGGAAGCAGGGCTGCATCGCACGTAGTTCGTCGGAGGCAGAGTACATTGCTTTGGGCGCAGGGGCTGCTGAGGCGGTATGGCTGCAGCGCCTGTTTCTTGAGCTTGGTCAGTCAGTACCCGCCATTGTGCTTCGTTGCGACAACCAGAGTGCTCTCGCCATCACGGAGAACTCCGGTGTCTTTCACGCTTGCACAAAGCACATTGCAGTTGAGTATCACTTTGTGCGTGATTTGGTGGAGCGACACGTGATCTCCGTCATGTGGGTTGGCACTGACATGCAGCGTGCTGATTTCTTGACGAAGGCACTAGCTCGCGGAAAGTTCCTGGTGGCCATTTGTTCTATTGGGCTTCACCCCATGCCTGAGAGTGGTTGAGTGTGGGATGTGTGTCTGTGTCCCATCTGTTTTACACACACTATTGTACTTGTCCCAGTGCTGCACGTGTATGGACATGCGTACCATCGGGTCATGGGGGAGTGTTGTGATTTGTGACGTTCTTGTACAGTCTACTGTGACCACTCGGCCGTGTCCATACTCGTGCAGATCCCTGAGGCGGGCCCTGGTGACACCGGTGCGACGACTGGCGGTAGAATACCAGCTTGGAGCTGGCCGACTACCGTTCCAGAGCCCCGGACACTGCCAGGACTTCCTGCTGTTTTTTCTGCAGCTTGCAGGAGTTTTTCGGCGGACTGGCCATGAGCCCGATTTGCATGTTTTTGCATTGTGAGTCCACCGTCTGATGATGGATGCATGCATGTGACCAGTCGTAGCGTCCGTCTTGTGATCCCGCACGTCTAGGTTCAAACGGCGTAGCATTCTGACATGTGTGCGCAGAATTATGGCCAAAACAGTGGTTTTGGGCCGGTTTTAAGACAGCTCTTGGACCGCCGCGTGCGACACCCGCTGTGCGCCGCGGCAGATATTTATGCCATGGACCTGTCATTTTTCATCTCTCTCTGCAAATGATATTGAAGCATTCAGACACTTTGCCTTGTGTCCCCTAGCCAAACTCTTGCCGTTGCGTGCACGACTTGTGACTGTCGTCACCGTCTGATCAGGCACTGACGCCTGGTTAACGGGAGTGTTGCTAGGAAGTTTCCTTGTACATTCTCCGTAGGGAGGAGACTCCAGCGAACTGCGAGTAGGCCTCAGCGTGCGTCGACTCCACCGGACGACACTTTAACGGCGTCAAGTCTCGCCGTCTGTCATCTGCTTGCCAATGTACACAAGCCGGGAGGACACAACAGAGTACAATGAGAGACATGGAAAAACCAACACTCCCCCTTGACTCATAGGCGCAGTGCAAATGGGCAGGCAGCATCACATGCGATGGACAAACTCCCCCAGGGCACATGGATACCGAAGCGAGGACAAAGGGTGCTACTCACGGACGCACGCCGACTGAACTCACAGCCTTCTTGAACGAGTCGCACTTCAGTGCCTTAGTCAAGAAGTCAGCCAACTGTCGTGCTGTCTCGACCCACACAATGCTGATGCTAGCGTCATGCAACAACAAACGCACATAGTGATACTCAACATTGATGTGCTTTGTGCGTGTATGATGCATGCCGACATTGTCGGCGATGGCTATGGCACTCTCATTGTCACAATGCAATGAGATGGATGCAACGGGCTGACGCAGCTCGGACAACAGACGACGCAACCACACGCTCTCACATGCGCCTCAACCAAGGGCTATGTACTGAGCCTCAGCGGTGCTGCGTGCAATGCACTCCTGCTTGCCACTGCGCCAGGACACCGCTGTGCTACCAACCACAAAGATCCAGCGTGTGCGGCTCTTACCGTCAGGACTGCCGGCCCAGTCACTGTCGGTGTAACCCACCGCGACAACAGACGGCTGTCGGCGGAACATGAGACCTCGCCGTGGAGTCGAGACGAGATAGCGCATTACTCGGATTACGGCCTCGAAGTGGAGGTGATGCGCTTCCTGAGAGAACTGAGCTAGGAGGTTGACAACAAACGCGATGTCTGAACGCGTCGTCGTTGCCAGGAACATCAATGACCCGATGACGCGTGAATACGCGGTCACGTCTACTGGCTCCCCCACCACAGTTGGATCGGAGCTTTTGAGCATCGCCTGACCGTCAGGCGACATGGGTGAGGATGCTCTCGGCACAAGGGACAAGTCTTCAGAGAAGCGTCCAAACAGGGTGCTGACGTAGGCAGCCTGATGGACATGGAGTATGCCAGTGGAGCGATCATGCTCAAGTTCCATGCCCAGAAAGTCTCGCACTGGCCCGAGTTCTTTCATCTGGTAGGTGGCGTGCAGCAGGTCCTTGACCCGCTGGATGGCAGCCGCATCTGGTGATGCAATGAGTAGGTCGTCAACGTAGACCAATACGACAACGAGCGTCTGACCTCGTGGGCTAATGAACAGCGCGGGATCGGCAAAGTTGCGAAGGAGGCCGCCGCTTAGAAGCATACGACTGATTTCCTGGTTCCAGCAGCGCGGTGACTACTTCAAGCCATAGAGGGCTTTCCGCAGCTTCCAGACCTTGCCACAACCATCGTCGAAGCCTGGGGGCTGCACCATGTAGAGCTCCTCGACCTTTAGTGAGCCATGGAGGAAGGCGTTGCTCACATCCATCCGATGTAGTTCCCACCCATGCTCTGCAACAAGGCTAAACAATGCGTGGCTTTTGGAGAACCGACCAACCGGTGCGAAGATCTGGTCATAGTCGATCCCATGTATCCGAGCAAACCCCTTGGCTGTGAGACGGGCTTTATACTTGTCCACAGACCCGTCAGGCTTCCATTTCCGCCGGAGAACCCACTTGGTACCGATGGCCTTGCGGCCCGGAGGAAGGTCGACGAGCTCGGAGACGTGATGTTGCTGGATGGCAGCTAGCTCGTCGGCGCATGCCGCTTCCCAGTTTGCGAGCTCGGGAGACGCCTGAGCCTCGCGGAGGGTGACTGGGTCCTCTGGTCGCTCAGTGAGGCGGAATGTGAGGGCATGCGCGTTCCGTGCCTCTGGTGGCAGCTGCGTGAGTGCGGCCGTAATGACATACCGGTGTTCGTGATGGAGAAGGGTGTAGCCCAGAGCCGACCCTGGATGTAGGTCCGCAATGACTGACAGTGTAGCCAAACAAAGTGCCTTGGTGCAGGGGTCCCCACTCACGACCGTGGGAGTGGAGCCACGTCTCCGAGGCTGTGGATCTGCATCTCCCCCAGGGGGTCGAGGGGTGAGAGGACGTGCAGAGGTGGCCTGAGTGCCAACTGTCGGGACCCTGGGTCTGAGGCTCCTGCTTGGACCGCGTGTGTAGCGAGCCGACACGGACAGGGGAGCCTGCTCTGAAGGGCTGACACACGCAGATGGGACGGCTTGCCTGGAGGGGCCGACAGACACAGATGGGGCAGCCGGCCCTGAGGAGCTGGCGGACACGGACGGGGCAGCCGGCCCTGAGGGGCTGGCAGACACGGACAGGGCAGCCGACCCTGAGGGGCTGGCGGACACGGTCGGGGCAGCCGGCCCTGAGGGGCTGGTGTACACGGACGGGGCAGCCGACCCTGAGGGGCTGGCGGACACAGACGGGGTAGCCGGCCCCGAGGGGCTGACGTCCACCGACGGGGAAGCCGGCCCTGAGGGGCTGGCGGCCAGAGACGGGGAAGCCGGCCCTGAGGGGCTGGCGGCCACAGACGGGGCAGCCGGCCCTGAGGGGCTGGTGGACACGGACGGGGCAGCCGGCCCTGAGGGGCTAGCGGACACAGACGGGGCAGCCGGCCCCGAGGGGCTGACATCCACCGACTGGGAAGCCGGCCCTGAGGGGCTGGCGGCCAGAGACCGGGAAGCCGGCCTTGATGGGCTGGCGGCCACAGACGGGGCGGCCGGCGAAAGTGGGTCCGTGGACGCAGGTGATGGACCACCCGGACGCGGGAAGATGGAGGACGGACTCACCACTCCCCCACGCGACGGGAGGAACATCAACGCGCCTGAGCGAACGAGGTCACGGGGAAACAGGTCCTCAGAGAAGAGGGCATCCCGGGACTCGACAATGCAACGGCGAGCGGGATCCCAAAATCACCAGGCTTTCGACTGATGGGAGACACCGAGGAAGGTGCACGGGCGACCGCAAGGGTCGAGCTTGCCACCCTGGTGCAGGGCAGGCAACCAGACGATGGCGACACAGCCCCAGACACGAACTGGTCGCAAGTTGACACGTTCTCCACACCAATGTTGGTATGGGGTGGACTAACGAGAAATGGGTCCATGGGGAATTCGGTTCCAGACCCTTGTCATGTAGGTCATGGCCTCAAAGTAGAAGCCGTCAGAGGCGCTGGATTCGACCCGCATGGTTCGGATGGCGTCGGCCATGGTGCGGTTCCACTGCTCAGAGACCCCGTTCTAGGCGGGCGTGTACGGTGCCGACGTCTCATGATGGACACCACGGGAGGCAAGGAAAAGGGTGGTCTCCCCCAAAAACTCGCCCCCGCGGTCTGAGCGGAAGCGGTGGAGGGAGCGACCACACTTACGTTCAACGCAGACAAGCAAATCCTGAATGGTGGGCGCGACGTCGCTTTTCTGCCGTAGGCAGAAAACCCAATGATAGCGAGAGTAGTCGTCCGTAAGGGTCAGAATGTAACGACCGTGCTCGACGACAGACTCTGTCGAGAGAGGACCCATGACGCCAGAGTGGACGAGGTCGAGCGGGGAGTTCGCTCAAGAGGCAGAGAGGGGGTAGGTGGAGCGCTGCATCTTGCCTTGAGCGCTATCGATGCACATAGTGGGGCACGACAGAGGAAAGGAGGCTGAGTCAAGACCCGTGGTTGGTTGTATGCGTAGCATGCTATCAATAGCGGTAGAGTGGACGTGACAGAGGCGGCAATGCAGGAGACGTGTGTGCTGTGGAGACAATGTGCTGGTGACGAACACGTGGTCAGTGTCAGTCGACAAAGAGGAGACAGAGGTGAGAGCAGACAGGCGCGGTACATGCCACAAGTTGCCGCGGGCGGTGGCATGCAGGACAACACGACCTGACGGACGTAGCGACACAGTGCCCACACCACGTGAATGCAAAACGTCCATGCTCATGCGATCAAGGGAGGTGACAGACAGGAGGCTAAGCTCAAGGCCAGGGACGAAGAGAACATCAGTCAAGAAGACGTCACCCGCAGGACCACGGAAACGAACGACGCCGACACCTCAAACGGGCAAGACCCGACCAGATCCCGTTCGAACCCCGGTGACATTGATGACAAGACCAAGCACACTAAAAGCCTCGCGTGAGGCCGTCATGTGATGCGTGGCCCCGGAGTCGATGATCCAGGTCTCTGACGGATCATGGACCGGAGAGGCCAGGTCGCTGGCAGTCACATTGTAGTGGGCGAGCGACGCTGACGAAGTGGACGGAGGTGCAAACCGCAAGTGCCAGTCATCTAGCCAGGCAACATTGTCTCGAAGAGGAGCGGGAGAAGAGAGGGCGGCACAGGACGGGATAGGCGGAAATACAGGCCATGTGCGTAGCAACGACTCTGTCATGCAGGGCGGAGAGGAATTGGCAACGACGCAACTCGCACTTCCCTGGAGAGGAGGGCGAGGAAGTCTGGGCTGGAAGGCGATGAAATGCTCCAGCTGGCGCTCGCGGGCGGAGGGTCCGACGGCGTATGCCAACTACGGTGTGACGGTGCCAGAGTCAGGGAAGGGAGAGGAGGAAGCCAGTGATGGGGCAACGTGTGTGGACAGTTGTGAAGGATGCTGAGGTGGGGCCGTCAGGATTGGCGTTGATGTGACAGGAACAGCGGCGACTACGGCGCTGGTTGCAAGGCGGCGCTCGCGCTGGCGACGCATGGTGGAGATGACACGAGCCTCGTCAGTTGGAAGCGGACATGTGTACCATCCGTTTCCAGACTGGCCACAGTTATGGCAAACAAGGTTGGCGCTGCCAGATCCGCTGGTCTGCTGCTGAGTGCCCTTGCCCTTCTTGCCCTTCTTCTTCTTCTTGGTAGAGGAGGAGGCACCGGAGGATACTACTGCTACTGCTGGGGCGGCGATGGTCACTCGCGCGATGGTAGGAGCGGCCACGGCAGGAGCAGTGATGGCAGGGGAGGCGAGGGACTCTGTGCAATGGATGTGGGACTCCTGACAAGCTTCCTTGATGCGGAGGAAGAGCTCGTATGCCAAGGGTATTTGAGTACCCTGGGCGGCCATGGCCTCGAGAACTTCCTCGGAGTAGTGGACGAAGACGTCAGAGACGGAGGTGGTGGCGCCGCGCTTGATGGTCAGGAGTGCAGAGAGGGGAGGTGGCGCGGCATCTCTAAGGCGGCGGAGTAGGACCTCTGCACGCTGCCAGTAGGAGGTGACCGTCTCGGTCTCCCCCATGCAAAGGGAGTTGAACTCCTGGAGCAGAAGGCTGGTCTCAGCATCGCTGGACGGAGAGTGAGTACGTGCAAGGCCGCTGCTGGGCAGGGAGGGCTCCGGTGGTGAGGTTGCCGAGGAAGGGTTCGAGGGCAAGGCGTGAGGCTGGAGGGGCGAAGGGGACGAGAGCACGCACAGCGCGACCGGCATCGTAGACCTGGTTGGCCTGGGTGGAGTCAAAGGGCAGAACGTAGTAGGGCCATAAGCCCTCGTCCTGTGCCCAGATCCGAAAGCTGAGCTCCCAGCTCCGGAACTGGTCGCGAGCTTGTAGCGGTGGCGGAGGGGTTTCGAAGTCCTTTGGCCTGCGACCGGCACCCAAAGTGGGGCCTAGGACTGATGTCAGCGTCTGGTGTTGGCTTAGGGTGTGTTGCTGCGCCAAGTACTGTGTGGCAAAGGATAGGGCCGGGCTCGCGTATCCTGGCGAAGCAAACGTCACTTGCTGACGTTGGTGTGGCTGCTGCAGGGGAGGCTGCTGTTGTAGTGGTGGCGGCTGTTGCTGCTACTGTAGTGGTGGCGGCTGTTGCTGCTGCTGCTGTTGCGACTGCTGCGTCAATGGGGGTGGCGGTAGCTGTACTGCTGCGAGCTGCTATGTCAGAGTTGCGAGCTGCTGCTGAAGAGCGGCGAGCGGATCTGTCGAGGCAGAAGGACTGGCGACAGATTGTATAGGGTGACGCTGCTACTGCTGCTCTTGTTATTGCTCTTGCTGTTGCTGCTATTGCTCTTGCTGCTGCTCTTGCTCCTGCTGCTGTTGTTGTTGCTGCTGCTGCCGCTGTTACTACTGCTGCTGCTGCTACTACTGCTGTTGCTGCTGCTGCTGCTGGCGCTGCTTTTGCTGCTGCTGCTGATGCGGTTTCTATTACTACTGCTATAGCTGCTGCAGCTGTTGTAGGAAAGGGGGACGAGGTCCCCCCCCATCAGAGGAGGACCCCTCCCCACTAGGACTAGTGGGCATGTTTTAGGCGCCTTCCCCCTTTTCTTTCCTCTCTTTGTGCTGCTGATGTCAACAGTGAGGTCAGCGGTGTTGTCAGCCTGAAAGGGTTGACTTCAGCCAATCTTGTTTAGAATCTGTAGGACTGCCTTCTTTTTTTGTTGATGACGTCAGCAGTGACATTAGGTGGGCGGCTGCTGACGTCAGCAGTGGCTGTTGCTGAGGCCGGCGCTACTACAGCTTGTGCTGCTGCTGCTACAGATGCGGTTGCTGCTGTTGAAGCAGCTGCTACAACTATTGCTGCTGCTACTGTTGCTGCTACTGTTGATTGCAGTTGCTGCTGTTGCTGGTGCTGTAGCTGCTGCAGCTGCTGTTGCTGCTGCTGCTGATGCTACTGTTGCTGTTACTCCTGCTGCTGCTGCTACGAGCTGTTGCAGCTACTGCAGCAGGTAAGGCAGTTGTTGATGGGGTGGGGGATTTTTTCTCGTGTGTGTGTGTGGGGCATTTTTTCCCCCTTCTGCTCAGCGAGCTCGCTGCTCGCTGTGGGTAGCAGGCAGCGAGCAGCGGGCTTGCTGCTCGCTGCCAGCAGCTTGCTGCTCGCAGCGAGCAGCAAGCTCGTTGCGTGCAGCTCGCTGCTCGCGACGAGCTGCGGGTAGCAAGCAGTAGTAGCTCGTTGCTCGCGACGAGCTGCGGGCAGCGAGCAGCAGCAGCTCGTTGTTGCTGCTGTAGCCGGCTGCTGTTGTTGCTGTTGATGGCTGCCGCTACTGCTTGCCGCTGCGAGCTGCTGCTGTTGCAAGCTGCTGTTGCTACTGCAAGCTGCTGGTGCTGCGACTGCTGAGAGCTGTTGCGGGCTACTACTGCTACAAGCTGCTGCTGCTACGAGCTGATGAGTTGACAGCTGCTGCTTCTGCACGCAACTACGGCTTGCTGCTGCTGCCACTGCTCGCTGTAGTTGCCTACCTATGCTGCTTCTACAGGCTGTTGGTGCTGCTTGCTGGTGCCAGTCCTTGCACCTGGGTGACGTGCGTCGTCGTTCATTGATGTCAGACGCAGCCTACCGCTCACCTCCTTGCGTCAAGCGTTGGGGTCAGTGCTGCCGAAAAAAATCTGACAGCATTTCCCCTGGCCCAGTGGCCATGGGAAGATATCTGACGCCGCCACCAGGCGGGTCAATGCTGCCGGAAAAAATCCGGCAGCATTTCCCTTGCACTGGCGCGTATGGGGGTCCGCCTGTGTTTTCTGGCACTTATACGCCAGTCTTTTACTGCTGTTGCTACGCTCTAGCTCTGATACCAAGCTAGAATCTATGCAGCAGGTTGACGCAGCAGCGTTGTTGATGCAGCGTGCACGCTTCCACGCTCGTTGCTTAAGTGTGCTGCCCTCTCAGTCTGCTGCTCTAGAGTCTAAGTCTGTGAGCTCTGGGTTTGTTACTCAGAGATACGCGCGCCAGAGTTAGCGCCAGAAAGCATCTGAAAACTGGAAGTGACTGATTAGTGATCAAGAATGAACAACAATGGGAGACCCCTCCAAGTTCTAGCTCCCCCCCCCCCTGCTCTGTAGAGCTTGTTACTCAGATCACCAGCCAATCCGAAAACAGCTCTATTTTCAGGCTGGCAGGTTTTCTCGGTGAGACCTGCCAGACGGCCGACAGCCCAAAACCCGGGCGTCATCCGTTTTGCCTGAAAACTGGACCATACCATAACACCAACGCTGCGAACACATCCGTGCGGTGAGAAAAAGATAGAAAAACAGTAGCAAAGAGTTATGACTGCCCGAACCCAGGCAGTGCCTACGCTGGTCCAATGTCTGAAACAGTGCCCCCCAATATGAAATATGGGCCCTAGGCAGAGCATGACGCAGTAGATACAACAGCACAGTCAGATCCAGCACCACAAGCACGCAGATGACCTTTGCGGAGCCAGTGACTGCCGGCGGCTTGACCGCCAAGGAGGCCTGCCGATGGAGCTGAGCACGTTGGCGTAGGGAGGAGACTCCAACGAACTGCGAGTAGGCCTCAACATGCATCGTCTCCACCGGACGATACTCCAGCGGTGTCAAGTCTCGCTGTCAGTCATCTACACGCCAATGTACAAAAGCCGGGAGCACACAACAGAGTACAATGAGAGACACGGAAAAACCAACAGATATAAGAGTATCAAGCATGTCCATTTTATCACTACAGTTGAGCTCTCAAAAAACATAGTGTGGGTGCTATGATTGCCACTTGAGCACTTGGCCAAAGAACCAGCACTGTGCGCTCCATGGCGTCAACTATTGTGATTTGTAATGTTCCCTTCGAGCTGTGCAGTTTGCTGTGACCACTCGGCCGTGTCAATGCCCGTGCAGATCCTTGATGCGGAACCAGGAGGCACTGGTGTGTTGGCATGTGGTGGACCACACACTCGGAGATGATCGACGACTGCCCTAACGTCCTAGATGCTGTCTTGGACCTTTTGCAGTTTTTCTGTAGCCTGTAGGATTTTATCGGTGGACTGGCCGTGGGGCGGATTTGCATGTTTTGCATTGTGTGTCCACCGTTCGATACAGGATGCATGCATGTGACCAGTTATAGTGTCCGGCTTGAGGTCCTACACATTTAGGTTCAGACAGCGTAGCGTTCTGACTTGTCTATGCACAAGTTGCGTCCAAAACAATGTTTTTGGGCCGGTTTCAGGACAGACCTTGTACTGTCGCGTGCGACACCTGCCGTGCGCCGTGGCAGGTATTTATACTATGGACCTCTCATCTGTTAACTCTCTCTGCAAATGTTATTGAAGCATTATGACACTCTGACTTGTGTCTCCTAACCAGACCCTTGCCGTTGTGTGTAGGACCTGTGACTGTTGTAACCGTCTGACCGGGCACTGAAGCCCAGTCAGCAGCTGTGTCGCTAGGAAGATTCTACGCATATTCTCATGGTATCAGAGCGATGAGGCATCCCTCGCTGAGCTATGCAGCATAGATACAACAGTGGCATCAACGGTGAGAGCCACAGCTAAAGCCACAGTCCAAGGAGGATCCACCAACCCATGGTGACCTGTTGCAGCAGATTGTAGCAGCGGAGACACCCTTGCAACCACATCACCACGCCACCACCACGGAGCAGTCAAGGGTTTCCCAACCCTCTCCAGTAGCAGTTGAGACATGAGATGTTGAGAAGGGGCCTGTGAAGGGTCCCAGAAGCTTCACTGAGGTCGCACAAACCACCGGCTCCGGACGTGAGAGAATGCAACTGCCCCATTTGACCACCGGTTTTGGTGTGTAAGAGCCTGTTAGAAAGCTCTTGCAAAACCCTATCCATCGCTTCCTCTCCTTCCTCATTTCATGCGATGTAGGCTCAAGGAAATGAAATAATGCTCGCAAAACTAGAATTTGTTTTCCAGATTTTGGGCTGAAAACAAAACGGTGATTTTTTTGACTTTTTTTAAGTTTGTTTTTTGCACAAAACCATCGCCATTGCATTTAGCATCCTCTGGCGCACAATCGCTCCAAATTTTGTTTCATTTGGACAACCTTCAAGCTGACATCATTATTGTAAGTGTTGACGTCAGCACCAACACTTAGCCAAATGTTTGGCTGAAACATCATTTTGTTACCAGCGTTGCAAATTTTTGAGAAACACTGACGGTTTTGCAATCTGATCAGTTTGACATCCCGGGCCATAATGTGCGCTGACATGGCTCCGGCCGGTGACAAGGGCAAAGGGCCAACAGATCCCTCATCCTCCTCCTCAAGGATCCTGAGCTCACGCTCGCAGGCCATTGAGGACCTGCGGAGTCAGCAGGATGAGATACGTCGTGTGCAGTAGCTGCAGACTGATGTCATCTGTGCGCTCAATAAGCTCCTTTGTGGACAGTCCATGACTCCACAGCAGACCTTCGGGGGAGTCGACGGTGCCATACCTTTAGCACAGCAGTCAACATGTGCACCAATGTCAGGAGCAGGTGTCGACTAGCCATCTCTTGATCCTTGGGATGAGGACCCTGACATGCCAGGCATGGAGGATGACACTCACGTGAGTGAGATTCGCTTGCTTCAAGAACATCTCCGCCAGCTTCAGACGAGTTCCCGGCCTCCACAGACATCCGTTCCCCATGTCCCAGAGATCCTCCCTAGCGACTTTCCTCGTCCCGATGTCTTCCCCATCCCTCTTCCTCCTCAGCCTACGGTTTCTTTTCCTATGGAGCGGCAACCCAATGACTTTGAGACATCGCCCCCACGTTATGTGAGCGAGGACGGCTTTGACTGCTGGGTGATTCTCTTCCACGACTGAGCCATCTCAAAGGTGTATGGCCTTACTGTTATGTTCTGTGTATGCCCCTGGTCCAATCAGCGGAAGATTTAGACTGGGTATGCATTGCGCTTGTAGCGCAAGTCCCTCAGCGACACGAAGAGAGGCTGAGAGAGACAAGGCATGCACTGCTCATCCTTGTGGAGTAAGTCCCCTTGGTCTACTCTTGGTAGTCTACCTGGTGCATGCTCCTTAGGACAACTTCCTACAGCCTAGTGGGTGAAGGCGCCGTCTCGCAAACGAGAGGTCCGGGGTCGAATCCCGTCAGGACCAAATTTTCTTTGTGACTAAAACGGGCCAAGGAAGCTTCCTAGAAGTCTCTAAGGTCCAATGTGGATCAAGCACCACTTGGCGGTCACAGAGGGTGCCATGTCATCAAAGCTGATGACACTGTCTAGGGTGGCCTTGGAGGGAGGCCCCTCCAAGGAGCCACTGGGAGCACTGACCAGAGACTATATAAGGCCTGTCATTTGCATGTGAATATATATCATCTCTTACTCTTGAGACTTGGGAGAAAACTAATCCCTTGTTGGCCACCAAGAAAGAGGGCAAAGAGCAAGTGCAAGTGCACACTTTGGTGTATAGCATTGCCAGTTGGGTGAGAGTTTGGAACACTCTCCGGCCACGGTTGGGACAAGCTAAGTGAACCTTTCAGTGTGGAAACACCACTCCGTGGGTGATCTCTACCTTGGTTGAAATACCAAGGGCGGTCGGCGGTTTGCCTGTCGGCGCCATTTACTCTAGACCGTGGCCAAGTGCGGAGTGACAAAGGGTTATGGGCCCACATTGATCGGGAAACTTGGTTGTTTGTACCACCGCTCAGTTCACGTGGCAGGTACCTCCGCAGCAGACAAGACACCACTGCTCCATCTGCTTCATCGTCGGTCCACTTGGACCAAGGTACACATTGTGAGAGACCGGACGCGGGTTGGACCCGTGGTCCACTTTTTCTCTCCACGGACAAGGAACGAGGATACGCTCTGCCATTGTTGGTATGACCCTCGAGTCCGAAGCGGGTTACGCTCTGCCCTTGTGGGTACGATCCCGTGTCTGTGGGAGCACTTCCTCCACAATAGCTAGGAGACCATCGGCTGGAGGGGTATGCAACGGACTGAACCATGAAAATCTGTAGCAGTCATCAGCCTCATCAGCCTACATCGGCCTCAACAAAGCAGAACAGCAGAGACTAAGTGAGCATCCTTGACCACACCGCAATCATGTCGGGGGGTCAAGAGATCGTTCCAGTCACCTCACGGCCCGCCGAGTTGGGTGCGGCCAACGCCATCGCACGCTTCGATGGCAAAGCCTTCGGCACGTGGAAATGGCAGTTTGAGGTGGTGATGCGCGTGCGCGGGTACCTCAACATGCTGAAAGGGACGGAGGTAGCATCGGAGGACGAGGCAAGCGCGGAATACGCAGGGTGGCAAGAGTGGAATGACATCGCTCTCGCACTCCTCGTCACGTCCATAAGCCCCTCCCTAATCTCCCACATCAAGGGGTGCACGACGGCAGCTGAGGCTTACACCAAGCTGACGAGCGTGTACCAGTATACCTCCCTCGCTAATCGACTCTTCATCCTACAGCGCCTCATCGAGCTGCGGGTGGGCGAGGGGGAGTCCATCTCGGACTTCCTCCAGCAGTTCGAAGGACTGCTTCAAGAAGCCCGCGCCATGTCCTGGCAGCTCGACCAACAGATGTAAGCCATGATTCTCCTCATGGCCTTGCCGCCAAGCTGGAGCCCCATGATCACCACCTTGGGTGGTTGGGAGGAGTCGGAGTTCACGTACCCTCGTGTCTCCAAGTTTGTCAGGAACGAGGCCATGCGGCGCAACAACGGCGTCATCAACAACGCCGGGTACGCGAGTGGCTCTGGAGGCACCTCCTCTCATGGCAACAGTAGAGGCAGTGGCGGCGGGAAGAGCGGCAAGAAGAAGGGCAAGTGCCACAACTGTGGCAAGGCGGGGCATTGGGCGGGGGAGTGTCATGCACCAAAGAAGGAAGGAGGCGGTGGTGGGAGCAGCAACGTGAGTAAGAAGGTGGACTCGACGTCCACGAGCATGATGACCCGAGAGCAAGGCCCCTCCCAAGGGCTCTGCGCTGTTGCGGCCGGGAGCCTTTGGGCTTGACAGTGGCACGGACTACCACACCTCTCGCGAGGCATGTGGCTTCTCGTCCCTCACACCGTCCACGGCCAAGTTCCGGTGCGCCAAAGACGGCATCGAGTACACGGCTGGTGAGGGAGAGAAGGTCGTGCACACGTGGCTCAACGGAGCCGACAAGGAGTTGCGGCTGTAGAACGTTGTCTACATGCCAACTTTCGCCGCAAACCTCCTCTCCGTCTTGCGGATTACGGATCACGCGATGATGGTGGTGTTCACACAGAAGGAAGCCGTCATCCTAAAAAACGAGGACGTGAGGATTACCTACGCTGTGTCAGACCTTGTCGCCAAGGTGCCACGAACGGATGGGCTCTACGTTCTGCAGACGAAGAGAGCGAAAGGGTACGTTGGGGCGGTAGAGGCAGTAGCGGAATCTGCACCATCGCCGAATGCCAAGACATCATCCATGCCGCCTGCTGTGGCGGCTAAATTCGCGGGAGCAACAACTGCGAAGCTGTGGCACAGACGCCTTGGACACGTGGCCAACAGCACCCTGCAGGTCATGCAGGAGCAGAAGCTTGTACGTGGGCTGGAGGGGTGTGAGCTGAAGGGTGGATGCAACGCTGGGTGTGAGGCTTGCCTGCAAGGGAAGAGAAAGCGGAAACGCTTCTCCAAAAACGGTCGCAGAGCAGAGGGCATACTCGACCTCGTCCACAGCGACGTGTGTGGCCCCATGCGCACCACGTCCAACGGCAGCTCCAAGTACCTCCTCACCTTCATCGATGATTACTCTCGGAAGGTGTGGGTGTACTTCCTCAAAACGAAGGGAGAGGTGCTGGAGCGCCTGCAAGAGTTTGTCGCCATGGTGGAGCGACAAACCGGGCGGAAGGTCAAGGTCCTGCAGAGCGACAACGGCGGAGAGTACGAGGGGTGCAAGCCGTGGCTTCGGGCACACGGCATTGCCCACCAACCTACTACCCCCTACACACCGCAGAGCAATGGCGTGGCCGAGCGCATGAACCAGACCATTCTGGTCATGACGCAAACCATGCTGTTCGACTCAAAGCTCCCTCCTCGCTTCTGGGCGGAAGCAGCGCGCACTGCATGCTACCTCATCAACCTCATGCCTGCTGCAGCACTACGTAGCAAGGGGACAGAAAAGGAGAAAAGTGCAGAACGCATGACGCCGCAGGAGGCGTGGTCGAGAAAGAAGCCGGATGCCTCTCACCTAAAGGCATTCGGCTGCATGGCTTGGGCCAAAGTCCAGGACGGGCAAGGAGCGGGGAAGTTGGATGCACGTGCGCGCAAGTGCGTGATGATCAGCTATGAGGCCGCGCACAAGGTGTACAGGCTGTGGGACCAGGCAGCAAGGAGAGTCATCACCTCCAGAGATGTGACCTTCCACGAAGAGTCACACGGCAAGGGAGAACTGCTGGACCCAGAGAACTCTCCAAAACAGGGAGAGTAGATCGTGCTGCTGGAGGCGGGTGAGACACCCCCGCCTAACTGGCGTGGGACGCCAGTGGCCGTAGACAGCGAAGCTGCCAATTCAGGGAGAGCGGCCGCTCAGGCTGAAGCGGAGTTGACATCCGACACCGCGTCGGAGACATCCGAGGCCTCCTCGGAGGCCAGTGGCTCTTCCCTTCCAGCGACCCCTCTTGGGGAAGCACAGTAGCAGCAGCAGCACGAGCAGCCAGCACCAGCACCACTGCGGCGCAGTGAACGACAAGCAAAGCCCGCGAAGCAGTACGACGGAGGGAAGGCCGAGTGGACTAGCCTGAGCTGGTCGTGCCTTGTGTAGGGAGAGCCGGCTACCATCGCCGAGGCTCTCTCGCGGCCGGACGCCGCTAAGTGGAAGGAGGCGATGGAGAGCGAGCTTGCCTCCATCGAGGAGAACGGAACGTGGGAGCTGGTGGACAGACCACCAAACACACACGTGGTGGGCGTGAAGTGGGTCTTACGCGTCAAACGCAAGCAAGACAACATCATCGACAAGTACAAAGCAAGGATCGTCGCGAAGGGATTCTCACAGAGAGCAGGGTCTGAGTACGACGAGACCTACTCTCCTGTCGCGTCCTTCCCCTCCATCCGCACCTTGCTGGCTGTGGCTGCGGCGCACAACATGGAAATCCACCAGATGGACGTCAAGACCGCCTTCCTCTACGGGAAGCTTGACAAGGAGATACTAATGGAGGTACGCGAGGGTGTCAAGGCAAAACCCGGGCAGGTGTGTCGCCTCATCAAGGCGCTCTACGGGCTGAAACATGCCCCAAGGATCTGGTACAAGGAGATGGACAGCTTCATGGCTGGCCTTGGCTTCTCGCACTGCCACAACGACCCCAGTGTGTATGTGCGTGCGAATGACCAGGGGCTGTTGCTGGTAGCGCTGTACGTGGATGACCTGATTCTGGCCTCCACCTCCATGAAGGCCCTCGAGGCCCTCAAGGAGAAGCTACATGGGCGGTTTCAGATGAAGGACATGGGCGAGCTCGAGTACTACTTGGGCATCGCCATACATCGCAACCGAGCTGCAGGCACCATCGAGCTCAACCAGTCGAAGTACATCTCAGAGGTGCTTCGGCGCTATGGCATGGAAGACGCCAAACCCCTTAGCACTCCTCTCCCCAAGAAGTGCAATCTCACCTCCGCCCACTCCCCCAGCACGAAAGCCGAGCGCCGCGAAATGCAGGATGTGCCGTACCAATCTGCGGTGGGTAGCATCATGTATGCCATGGTTGGCACGCGGCCGGACATCTCCTTTGTTGTGGGGCTAGTCAGTCCGTTTGTGGCCAACCCTGGGCCACTCTACTGGCAGGCCGTGAAGCGCATTTTGCGCTATCTCAACAAGACACGGCACATGGGGCTGCAGTACGGCGACCTTCAAGGAACAGACCCTTTGCGCCTCAAGTGCTACACCGACGCAGATTTTGGAGGCAACGTGGATGATAGGAAGTCCACCTCGCGCTTTGTGTGGCTTGTGAACGGCGGCGCTGTGTCGTGGGCCAGCCGCAAGCAGGACTGTGTCTCCATCTCAACCGTAGAAGCTGAGTACGTGGCGCTGTCTGAGGTGTGTGAGGAAACGCAGTGGCTACGCAGCTTGCTCGCTGAGATGCACGCACCACAGAAGGAGGCCACGGTCGTCCACGTCGACAACTAGAGCGCGATGGAAATCGCGTTCAAGGACACCCTCTCCAGGCGGACCAAGCACATCGACATCCGCTGTCACTACACGCGCGACCTCGTCACCAAGGGAGTGGTGGATCTGCAGTACATCGCGACCAAGCAGATGCTCGCGGACTTCCTGACGAAGCCGCTGGACAGTGACCTGCACATTGCAGGGGCACGGGGCATCGGGATGGTGAGCTCAGCAGACGAGGGCTGAACGGGTGGCCTACTTCACAGATGGCCGACATCGCTGGGCCCATGGCCGCATCAGGAATCTAGCCGCAGATGGACGCAGGTGCAAGAGAAGGTTTGTTATGTTCTGTGTATGCCCCTAGTCCAATCAGCGGAAGATTTAGACTGGGTATGCACTGCGCTTGTAGCGCAAGTCCCCCAGCGACACGAACAGAGGCTGAGAGAGACAAGGCATGCACTGCTCATCCTTGTGCAGTAAGTCCCCTTGGTCTACTCTTGGTAGTCTACCTGGTGCATGCTCCTTAGAACAACTTCCTACAGCCTAGTGGGTGAAGACGCTGTCTCGCAAGCGAGAGGTCCGAGGTCGAATCCTGCCAGGACCAAATTTTCTTTGTGACTAGAAAGGGCCAAGGAAGCTTCCTAGAAGCCTCTAAGGTCCAAAGTGGATCAAGCGCCACTTGGCGGTCACAGAGGGTGCCATGTCATAAAAGCTGATGACACTGTCTAGGGTGGCCTTGGAGGGAGGCCCCTCCAAGGAGCCACTGAGAGCACTGACCAGAGACTATTTGAGGCCTGTCATTTACATGTGAGTATATATCTTCTCTTACTCTTGAGACTTGGGAGAAAACTAATCCCTTGTTGGCCACCAAGAAAGAGGGTAAAGAACAAGTGCAAGTGCACACTTTGGTATGTAGCATTTCCAGTTGGGTGAGAGTTTGGAACACTCTCCGGCCACGGTTGGGACAAGTTAAGTGAACCTTTCAGTGTGGAAACACCACTCCGTGGGTGATCTCTACCTTGGTTGAAATACCAAGGGTGGTCGGCGGTTTGCTTGTCGGTGCCGTTTACTCTAGACCGTGGCCAAGTGCGGAGTGACACTTACTACCACCGTTTGAATCAGGTTACGGATTGTGCTCAGGTGCTGACAGTGGCTAGGGCGATGCACGTACTCCTTTACGCCATGTTGCGTGAGACTGTGGTGGAATTTCGCCCTTTTCTTGGAGAGGCCGGCCCAGGTGAGGGTGCTGACCCACGTTGGGGCTGGGACCTGGCATTGTCCTTGCTTGCTGCAGAGATGCATGCCACTCGTGCGGCTCACATTCACGCCTTTCACACCTTTCGTCTGGGACCCACCGAACCTGCCGCCAATTACTGGCGACAGGCCATGCGCATCTGCACGCGCCTTGGGACCTGAGGAGGTACACAGCTGTGGGCGCTCCGCACGATCATGCGGCATTCGCCTTGAGCACGCGGACATCTTCTCGGGGTACAGCGACCTCGTTCTTGAGCCCTTCTCTATCCCCCTTCAACGTTTTCCTTGGGGGCATCAGCTCTTTCTTGAGGTGACTTCCGTCTGCGAGGTAGCAGTGGCCCATCAAGAGAGTCCCCTTGTTGGTGCGGTCATCGCTTCGCCACCAACGCCCCTCTTGCAGCACACTCCTCTATCCTCTGGCACATCCTCCTCTTCTCCTTTCACCTCGATTACCCCAACTCAGACGCAGGGTGTGGTAGTAGCCGCATAGGGGAAGATGGGAGGAAGAGGCGCAGTTCGGGCAAACAGCAGTCGTAGTAGCAGCAGCCACCGGCTGGTATTAGTGGACGTACTGTTCACTACTACAATTGTGGAGGCGCTCATCGCTACATCGAGTTTCATCAGCTGCTCGACTGGGCGCGGATCACTCGCGGCCTTGAGGCTTCACACACACAACGGTCTGCGCCGAGCAGCACCGCCTCTGTTCGCGCGGCGACCACCACCGCATCAGTTCCCGTCTTCCCACTAGAGAGCAGTGGCAATCCGGATTCACGTGACCGCACCATCGCCGAGCTCCATCACCTTGTGGCGCTTTGCTTTCAGGGAGGTGCAAGTGTGGTGTCACAGTTGGCTGGTTCACAAACTGTTTCTTTGTCTGTTCTTGTCGCTCGTGATGGCTTGCGTGGGGGGGCACAGTTGGCATGTGATGATGATGGACCTCACAGTACTGATTGGATTATAGACTCCCACCTTTGTGTCCTTTGTTATTCTTCCTCACCTGTTTCTTAGCGTTTGTCGGAGGCCGAGTGCTCGGTTGCCCGTTGCACAGTGACGTCCTCCAGTCGTGATGTCGGTGGCACTTGGATCATCGATTTCGGTGCCACTCACCACATGACCTGTTGCCATAGTGGTTTTGTCGTTCTCGGTCCTGTTGCGTCTGTTCGCTCTGTTCGTACAGACTCTGTTCAGTCACTACCGATCCAGGGCGTTGGTGTTGTGTGCTTTGATGGTCTGTCTGGGCCTTTGCATCTCTCCGAGGTGCTTTTCATGCTTGATCTTGAGCTCAACCTGCTTTCTATTCATGCTTGCTCACTGATGGGACTCTCTATGGAGCACACTACAGACTCTGTGACTATGAATCCTGTTGATACTCGTGCCATTCTTCTCCGTGCCTCTATTTTGAATGATTCGTATTGCTTTCCTCTGACTTCTCCTCGTCCTTGCTCTCCTTCCCCTTCTGCTCGTGTGTTTGTTACTAACATTCTCTCTATTGAGCATTGGTGGTTGGTGCATCAACACCTTTGTTGAGTGGACTCAGATACCGTGTCTTAGCTCATTTGTTCACATCTCGCACCTGGTCTTGACGCGGCCTCTTTCGAGAGGCCGCCCAAGACCGACTGTATGTTTTGCGCTCAAGGTAAGATGCATCGTTGCACCTACCCCAACTCCCGCACTTGAGCACTTCGCCCCCTCGAGTTGGTCCATTGGGACCTTCTCGGTCCTCTCCTTGTCGAGTCTTTGTCCGATCGGGGTCGATACGTCCTAACCCTGACCAACGACTTCACCCGGATGTGGTGGGTCTACAGCCTGTGCCAGAAGAGTGACGCCGCTCTCGTTGTTCACCTCTAACTAGTGATGGCTGAGCGTCAGTCCCGCCACACGCTGCACACGTTCCGCTCAGATCGTGGTGGCAAGTTTCTTGGTGAGATGGATAGTTTCTTTACCGAGCATGGTGTTTTCCAACAGGTCTTTGCTCTTGGTACTCCTCAGCATGACGGTGTCTCTAAGCGCTGGAAATGCACCATGGAGGATGTGGTTCGCGCTATTCAGTCCAAGTGCGGTTTGCCTGAGTCCTCTATGTTTGAAGGATTTACCTACGTGACGTGGGTCTCGAACCACCTCCCCCATGGTCTCCTTCCAGACCACGTTACACCGTACGAGCTCTGGTTTGGCCATCGTGCGAATCTTTGTCTCGCTCGTCTCTGGGGCTCCGTGGCTTGTGTGTGGTACACCGAGGACTAGCAAGGGTCCAAGGTCTCTTCGCGGGGTAGCTTGTGTACCTTTGTGGACATCTCCCGACGGTCGAAGGCTTGGCGCTTTTGGGACCCCGCTCATTGTCGCATCGTTGAGTCTCGCGACACCCTCTTCTTTGAGTCTCTAAGCTACCATGGCCTGACCACCATCATTTTGATGGCCGTCATGCAGGTTCCTACGTGTGAGGCTTCTCGAAGGATGGGGGAGTCTGTGCCTACGAGTATCTCTCGTCTGGAAGATGTGTCTGTTCGAGCCCCCTCCCCATCTCAGTCTCCGGCCCTTGATAACCCAGCGATCATAACTTTTGGTCCAGAGACCTCTCCTGCTCAGCCCATTTCTACCCATGTTCCCTCGTACCCCACAGGCACACATGATTCTGTACCCATTCCCACCAGCACTCTTGCCTCTGTCCGTGAGCCCGCCTCTACTCCTGCTCCTGTTGCCTCGCTCACACCTAGCCTTGCGTCCCTTACCACTTCACCATCATCTCCTCACACTATATCACTTGCTCCTTTTTCTCAGTCACCACTAGCTGTGGTTGTGTCCGTCTCTGAGGCTAAGGTGAGCTTTATGAGCCCAAGATACTCGCGTGAGCTCGGTGGTCGTCTTTGACCATTGGTCTCTGGAGTCCAGCGAGCGTCAGGTCCTGCACCTAGGCGCTCCACTCGTTATGTTGCGACTGGTGACCCCGGCATGAATTCCCTAGGCCTTAGTGTCCAAACAGATCACACAGAGGTGCATCCAGTGTGCCCTGTCGGGCACGATCTGGTCGCTCGCGAGTTCCGCATCAATTGCGATGCAACATCTGATCTTGTGGTTGTAAGGCTTAGCTCGGAGGCGTGTCTACATTCAACTCAGAGCTCTCCCTTGATGGCGCCTGATCTGGGTACACTGGGGGAGGCTCTCTCATCAGAGGATGCAGACGCCTAGCGTGCTGTCTGCAAGGATGAGCTTCATGCCATCCGAGAGCACGGAGTTTATGAGCTAGTTGACCTTCCACCCGGGAGGAAGGCTATTCAGGTCAAGTGGGTCTTTCGCAAGAAAGTGAAGCCGGATGGCTCATTGGAAAGCCACAAGGCTCGCTTGGTCGTCAAGGGGTATTCCCAGATCAAGGGCCTCGATTACACTGATACCTTCGCCCCTGTCGGTTGCATGACCTCATCTTGCTTTCTATTTGGTGTGGTGGCTCAGCATGACTTGAAAGTGCACCAGCTAGATGTGAACAATGCGTTCCTCCATGGCTCTCTAGATGAGGAGATCTACGTGGCCCAGTCACTAGGCTTCGAGGATGGTGACAAGGTCTGGCACTTGTGCAAGTCCTTGTACGGCCTCAAGCAGTCTCCTCGGTGCTGGAACCAGGAGATCACAGGCACCCTGACTCACACAGGATATGTACAGAGTGAGGCAGATCCCTCTCTTTTCATCTGAGAGTCACTTGGGTGATTCACCACCATCCTCGTCTATGTGGACGACCTCTTGATCGCGTCTCCATCTATGGAGGCCGTGAAGGAGGCCAAGGCGGTCCTCCAGACTGCCAATAGGATGAAGGACCTTGGTCCTACAAGGGTGTTTCTTTGCATGGAGATCACGCGAGACCGCAGACGTCGGACACTCCTACTGCATCATCGTCATTACTTCATCATGAAATAAAAAATGTACATACGAGGCAACAAGAGGTACGCCGGACCATGAAAGGTTCCAGGCCAAAAGCACTCTGTCAGAGCTAACACCCAAAACACTACACAAAGTCACCCAGATAGAGAAATGAACCCTGTGTGATCGTCTGTCCAACACGGCAGCCTCCTACAACAATAGCCAACTACTCCCGGCCCACGAAGCACAAATCTGCCTGAGCTAGTCCCTCATCTCTCCTACGCTACACACGTCTGGCCCGGGCTACATCCTCCTCCAATGCTGCGTCTGCCGCCCACTCTGCTGCTCTGCGCCGGATCTGTTGTGCCTGGGCACGCTGAAGGGTCACCGCCATGCGCTGGTTGAGGAGGGCCCGAAGTGGCACAGCCACCCCCTCCGCCCCTCCATGTCTGCTCAGCCTCTGCTGAGACGCCTCTGTAGCTGCGCAGAGCACCACTCCCATGCCGCACGACATGGCCCCCAGGGTCTCCATGGCCAGGAAGACGAACTCCAGGTGATCTCGTTTCGCCTCCTGCAGCCACTACCCATATTTCCTCTCCTTCTCCCGTACCGCTGCCTCCAGCGCCACTCCCGGCCGATACGTCGACTGTCGACCCAAGGAAGGCCGCTGCGGGTCCGCGATGACCACATCCAGTACCAGTCGATGCCCAGTCACCGTGTCCAAACAGGAGATGTCCGGTCTCCCCTCTGGCACAACGTCTCTCGGCTCCTCCACCACTCCACCCATCCCGCTCTCCCGCATCACTGCTGCCAGCTCCCGGACCAGCGTATCATGGACTGTCCTCGGTGCTCCCCCCCACGTGCAGCGGAGGGCATGCTGGGGGGCACATGGCCGGATCAGTGCCCCCGCTGGGCATGTACACACCGGCGTATGCCGTAGGTGTGCAATCGGAAGACCCAGCCGGAACCTGCACGCCACCCGCCAATCCTCCGGCGCCATGTACAAACGGTCGGTGACGGGTCTGGGGTGCGCCAGCAACCAATCTCCACTGTGCCCCCCCTGAATCGAAGTCAGTCGCTGTAGCTGCGGCCACCCCTCTACCTCCCCCAAGTCGACAGTCACAGATGTCCGCAACTCATCCAGCCGCCACTCATGCACACGAGTGCAGAGGTCCTGAAATAGACGGCGCGGACTGCACTGCTCACACGTGTCCAACTCCGGCACCTCCCTCTGAATCGTCGCTGGGTACCCCTGTAGCGCCGCCGCCCGGAGCTCTGTAAACGTCCCCCTCTGCCACTCCCCTCGCTCTCGATCCGCTCCCCCTCCCGGATCCCCTGGTCCTGGCATGCGTAGTAGACTCCGCATCTCCTGCCATGTCTGGAGGCGACTGCAGATAAACGACAGGGGGGCTAGGTCTGCCACCGATGTCAATCCGAGGCCTCCCATGCGCACTGGCAGCTGTGCCTGCCGCTCTGCATGCGTCACCGCCCGGCCCTCCCGCATGGACGCAACTCCCTCCAACGGCAAGAGCCGCCGTAAGCACTGTCCCACTCGCTCGTCAAACCGTCGCAGGCGTGATGTCCAGGCGTGATGTCGTGTGCGATTACGGCCGTAATCGCACTGGCTACGTGTTCCTACTCGGTGGTTCCACTGTACCTTGGCGCAGCGGGAAGCAGGGCTGCATTGCACGTAGCTCGTTGAAGGCAGAGTACGTTACTTTGGGTGCAGGGGCTGCTGAGGCAGGCTGGCTATAGCGCCTGTTCCTTGAGCTGGGTCAGTCAGTACCCACCATTGTGCTTCGCTGCGACAACCAGAGCTATCTTTCCATTGAAGAGAACTCTGGTGTTTTTCATGCTCTTACAAAGCACATTACGGTTGAGCACCATTTTGTGCATGATCTGGTGGAGCGACACGTGATCTCTGTCATATGGGTCGGCACTGACATGTAGCGTGTTGATCTCATGACAAAGACACTAGCTCGCGGAAAGTTTTTGGTGGCCATTCGTTCTGTCGAGCTATGCCCCTAGCCTGAGAGTGGTTGAGTGTGGGGTGTGCTTGTGTTATGTCTGTCTTTGCACTTGTTGTTGCACTCGTACCAGTTCTGCATGAGTATGGACATGCATACCATCGGGTTATGGGGGAGTGTTCTGATTTGTGATGTTCCCGTCGAGTTGTACAGTTTACTGTGACCACTCGGCCGTGTCTATGCTCGTGCAGATCCCTAATGCAGACCCAGGAGGCATCAGCGCGTCTGCAGGTGGTGGACCATCCACTCAGAGCTGAACGACGACTGTCGTAGCGTCCTTGATGCTGCCTCGGACCTTCTGCAGCTTTTTTGCAGCTTATAGGATTTCATCGGTGGACTGGCCATGGGCCCGATTTGCCTAGTCGGATGCAAATCGGGTTCCTTGTACCATCTAGTCTACTAGATGCATGCATGTGACCAGTCATTGCATCCGGCTTGAGATCCTACACGTTTAGGTTCAGACGACGTAGCGTTCTGACTTGTCTGCGCAGAGTTTTGGCCAAAACAATGTTTTTGGGCCGGTTTCAGGACCGACCTTGCACTGTCGCGTGCGACACCCATTGTGCGCTGCGACAGGTATTGATGCTGTGGATCCATCATTTGTGAACTCTCTTTGCAAATGCTATTGAAGCATTATGACACTATGACTTGTGTCTCCTAGCCAAACACTTGCCGTCGTGTGTACGACCTATGACTGTTGTCATTGTCTGACCGGGCACTGACGCCCAGTCAGTGGTTGTGTCGCTAGGAAGCTTCTACGCATATTCTCATGTACATCTGTGTTGCACCCAAGAGCTTTGATCCAAATCCATCACCTGCACTGTGTGTGTGTGTGTGTGTGTGTGTGTGTGTGTGTGTGTGTGTGTGTGTGTGTGTGTGTGTGTGTGTGTGTGGATACAGAGTCAAGAGGTCACTTACATTACACTCATAAGAAACGATCCCCCATGACCCACAGACAAATAGCTGACACATAAATGTCAAATGAAGAGCCCACACACGTACCATGAAGATGAGCAAAGCACACTTCTCATGCATCACAAGAGAAAGCCATCCGCATGAATCAGGGGCTTCACAAGCACAAAGCAAGCCAACGGCATGCACAACTGCCTTGAGTATGCCAATGTTGAGTGCTTTGGTGAGAAAGTCTGCATGTTGCTGACGACTATTGACGCAAATAGTTGAGACCTGTGTCATAGAC
Source organism: Penium margaritaceum (assembly GCA_023375785.1). Classification (NCBI taxonomy): domain Eukaryota; kingdom Viridiplantae; phylum Streptophyta; class Zygnematophyceae; order Desmidiales; family Peniaceae; genus Penium; species Penium margaritaceum. The sequence goes on from SZWC01008133.1 coordinate 59,368, forward strand.
ACGCAGTGACCTTTGGCCTCATTGCACATCCCACACATCACTGATGCAGGTGACTGAGGGAGCCGAGAGACTGTCGTCGGTGCGTTCACCATGACTGTCGGCCATGTGAACATGAGTATCACAGCTTCTCATTTTGTTTATTTCATCTTGCCACCTTCAGACTTGGTGCTAGATGTAGGCACACCCGGGTCTTAACCCGTGGTGGATACATTGTCATGTGAGTGAGGATAACAAAAAGGGGAGGGGGAACGGTTCGATCCCCAAGATGTCATTCAGTGGGGATTGAGCTAGAGCGAGTTCGCTGCTCGCTCGCTCGCTTTGCTCATCCCCTCCCTCGACGCACATGGGATCTCGTTCTTGTGACTGATCTCTTGTGTCTGAGAAACCTCAACTCTTGCTGTCTGCATTATATAGCTTTCTGCAATTGTTGAGGTTCACATTGCAGTCTACTCTCTTTTGTGCCCCTCAGTACTTGAACCTCCTACTGGATCAGATCTGTAGTGAGTGTGTACGTCGCGTTCAATTTCAAAATGCAAAGTCCGGGCAGTGGGTGGTCCCGCCGCCGCCGCCGCTCCCGCAGCCGCCGCCGCTCCCACCGCCGCGGCATGGTGGTCGGCTCTCAACCAATGGCATTGTGCGGAACAACCATCCTCTTATCAAGCCCCCGTCCGCCGCCACCACTATCGTTGTGTTCTCTTACACAGCAACAATAGCAGTCGCAGCTACAGCAGCGGCCTCTTCAGTGGCCGCCCTCCCTCTGCTCTACTCTTGGCCTCACCTTGCGGTATTACCTCGTGGCTCGTAGCCACTGGGCCACCCACTCTCCACCTTGGCATTTTAACATTCCTGTTGTAAGCAGTCACAGCAGCTTCGGTAGACTAGCATCAAGCGCGGCAGTAGTAGTGACACCATTCTCAGTGCTTGGCAGCATTACTTGAACAGCAACAGGAGTAGCTACAACCTCGGCATAGGAGGAGGCGGCAACTACGCCAGCCGTCACCGCCGCTCCCACCGCCACTACCACACCACCCAAAAATGCTGCAGCATCAGTACCATCAGCAGTAGCACCGTAGTGCCCAAGATCCGGGCAGCGGGTGGTCCCACCACTGCTGTCGCTCCCGCTGCCGCCGCCTGGCCGTATGGCCGTCCTTCATAGCAAAAGCAATAGCACTCCCCACAGCAGTGGCAGAAGCTACTAGTGTGGCAGTCCCAGTTGTAATTCTCCCTGTAGCCCTGGCCTCTAGCGTTCCTGTGGCAGCAGCATTGGTGACAGCCGCCGCAGCAACATCCATAGCAACATCAGCGGCAGCCGTAGTAGCAGCAGTAGGAAATCTTGTTTGGGCCACTCAGGTGGTGATGTCTGCCACACCGGTGCAAAACGAGTCCTAGAGTGATGCCACACCCGTGTTGTACTACGAGAATCGCAGTGCAGGTCGACTGAGGGTTCAATTGCGTCCAACCGCTCGTCCCACCCTCGGCGTCATTTGGTCAGAGTCACCCCCTCTACTACCCAGGACACCTTGGGGGGAGAGATTTCGCTACGGTTGAGGCTGCCGCCACGGACTTCTTAGCTTGCCTCACCAGAGACATGATCTCTGGTGAGGCAAGCCATTACTAGCGCTACCTCTACTGTCATGGAAGCCACCGCTGCATCTACAATCCCCTTTGCAGCTGCGACTAGAGCATCCCACACCCTTGCAACCACCTCAGTGGGCTGCACTATCAAGGCCTACACCAAGGTTGTTGTCGTCATTGGGCCCATCGTTGTAGCAGTTGCTGACATCTACACACAGATCTCTGCTGCTGCATCAAGTACTACCGTTGCCGCATCTACTACAACTTAAGCAGTAGTAGCCATTTGTACCTCCACAATGGCAGTAGTGACATCAGCATTAGCATCATGTGCGACGGCTAGTGTGGTGACTGCCGTTATCTCCATGACTGCTGTCCTTGCAACTTTAGTGGCAGCGTCAATCGCTGGTGGTCTTGCACTAGTGGTTCCAGCAACATCTACTGTGTCTGTGCTCTCTGCTATAGCAGCGACAACTATTCCTCTTCTTCTTGCTTTCCTTTTTCCCGCACCTATGGAATCCATTGCTTGACCGCTCCTCTTGCACCCGTTTCCCTGATCCTCTGTTGTCTTCTCTTCTCTTGCTCGGGCTGAGGTTGGGACTTTTCCTGAATCACCTTCTACCCGTGCGTATGGCAGTTCCCTTTTTCTCACACCCACTGGGGGAGAGCCCCTTGTTCTTCACCATGCCTGGTGACGACGAGTCGGTTACAGCAGAATTGCAGAGGCACCTCAACCGCGCGCTTGAGGCACAACATGAAGCTGAAGATCTCCTCAAGATTGTAGAGGACAACCGTGCTGCCTTTGCTGATGAGGTCGTTGTAATTGTCCTCAAGCGCTTGTTTACCACGTTTCTCACAATCATCGTTGGCTCCACTGCTGGTACCAGCTCTGGTACCTCTTCCACTCCCGCTACTATCGGCAACCTCTCTGTTGCTAACACGCTTGCTCCTAGCCCATGCCAACATGACTTCTTGCAGGCACTTGTCCTCTCCCCAGGTCTTACCTTATCCTCTTGAGAAGTGTGTTTTAGCGCCCGGGCTGAGGGCTAGCATATCTGGGATTACTACTTTCCCCCTGACCCCAATGTCAACCCACATTTCTTCCCTACTTTTGCTCAAGCTGCTCCTGCTGACCACACTCTCATTCCTGCTGCATCTGAGCATCTTCTGGATGACATTGGCACATTCAACGGTGATACTACTACTGTCGCAATGCTGACCCTGTTAGTGCTTATGCTATGCTACACTGTCGCACTTCCATCACCAGTCAGGCTGTACAGAGTACTCTCACTGTGCAGTTCAATACACTTTTTATGCATGCCGAGGAGACCGCTGATGCCTACTAGGCTTGAGGTCTCAAGCTCCTTCGTGAGCTTGGTGATGCTGCCCCTGGGCAGCTACCCGCTGTCCTCACCATGGTCAACAGGCTTATCCCTGAGCTCTCAGACCTACTTCGTGACGTCAAAGCGGATGAGCTCTAGCGCCTCCCCTCCTAGTCTGTCTGGGTGAAGTCTTCCCCAAGCGTTGGTACGCTCAAGGACTTTACCACCGAGCATCTTGCTGCCTGGTGGCCTAGTTTCTGAATAAAACGGCCCCATCGCTCTGCCCTCACAAGAGTTACAGCCCTGATGACTGCTTTGTCCCCTCCACAACCTCTTTATCTTCCTCTTGCACCTCTTCTTCTACCACCTTGACAACCTCCGCTCTTGCCTCACAGGGCAGGGTGGAGGTGAGTACCTTCCTTATGTGTTGTATTTCCCTTCCTTGAAGCTCAGCCTGCTGTCAGTGCCCTCCCTAGACAATCAACACATGGAGTTTTCTGCTAATCTTGGTGTTGGCACTATACATCTGCACCCTTCTGGTCGCATTGTTCTTTGCGGGGTGTGACAAACTATATCATGTGCCCCTATTCTCCTCTCCTTCCACCTCTATTGGTGCATCACTCGTCCATGTGGCCTCCTCTCTCTCACCTGACATTTTCCATCTGTTGCACCACCGTCTCGTGCATGTTCATACTGATGTCATCTCTAGCATGCTTCACCTCCATACTGCCCTAGGCCTGTATCCCTCTACTTTCTGTGCTTCCTATCACGCTGATTGCCTTGACCGTGCTCAAGGAATGATGCATCGCTCTCCATTCTCGGACTGTGAATCCTAGTCCGGTCACCCTCTTGATCGTATTTATGTCGATGTTATAGGCCCCCTTCTCCGTTACCTCCTTGGCGATGTTGTTCGTTATGTCTTGTGCCTCACTCATGAGGTTTCTTGCTTTTGCCGGGCCTCACGCACAAGAGTGACGTATGTCCCACTATTGAAAGTTGGCTTGATCCGGCTGAACGCGCTTGCCAGCTCTCACAACTTGCCTTTCGCAGAGACTGCGAAGGTGAGTTTCTTGGTCCCATCGCCCGCTTTCTTACATCCAAGGGGGTATTTCTAGAGACCTCTGCTCCTTACACACCCTGGCATATTGAAGTTTCCGAACGCTGGAACCGTACTCTTTCTGACAGTGTCCGGACCCTGTAGTCTGAGTCTGGTCTTCCCTCGTTCTTTGCCTTTAAGGCCATGAGCTACATGACTTGGGTCTGGGACTTCATCCCCCATGGCTCTCTCCCTCATTCTGTCAACCCTGTAGCACACTGGTCTGGCACTTGTATTGACCTTTGGCTTGCTTGCGTCTGGGACTGTATTGCCTCTGCCTGGTTGCCTGATGACTTACACAACGGTAAAATCTCTCAGTGGGGTCGTCTATTTCCATTCCTGGTTGTCTCGTCTCATTCCAAAGCTTGGCGCTTCTAGGACCCCAACCGCCAGTGCGTCATCGAATCCCGTGATACTTTGTTCATTGATTCAGTTTTCCTCCATGACCTTAGTTGTCTCTCGTCCGCTGTCTCCCTTCTTCCTCTCTCTTCGTTGGAGGGAGAATTCGGTCCTGTCCCGCCCGCATTCCCTTCTGCCAGAACCTTGCCTACTACACCCTCGCTGCTCCAGTTGTCAGGCACGCCACCTACACCTGCCTTGCTGTCCCTTCCATCTTTGTCGCCCAGCTCGTCGAGCGGGCCGGCCTCCCTGGTCACGTCCTCGCCTGCCCCTACACTTGTGCCGCAGACTACCATCCCACCATCATCAAGTCTTGTCGTCCCTGACATGTTTCCAGGCCCTACAGAGGTAGATCCACCTGTGTCCTCAGAGCCTACTCTGCCTGCACCTGTTTCACCCTTCATCTGTGGCGGGCATCTTCATGTAATCCCTCACCGTACCTCTTCTGTTTGTGCTCCATCTGAATGTACATCTTGGTCTCAGACTGCTCAGACCTTCTTCGTGCCAATATGCATGGATGCGCTAAGCCTAGCCACTAGTGTTTTCCATCCCAACTCCGCCCTAGGTTATGAGCTGCTCGTCTCCGAGAACACTCGTGCAGTAGCTGCTACAACCACTAAAGCCGTTGTTGAGTGTCATGCAGCCACTGGCTCTTCATCCCTTTTCACAAACCCTACCACGGCTCGTTAGGCACGTGCGGCTCATGATGAACAGCAGTGGGAAGTCGAGATGCACGACAAGCTGAAGGCCCTTGACGACCATGATGTGTAAGAGCTGGTTGATATGCCACCAAGGCGCAAAGCCATTGATGCACGATTTTTCTTCAGGCACAAGTACAAGCCTGATGGGATGCTTGATAAGCACAAGGCTTGGCTCATGGAAAAGGGATTCTCCCAAGTTCTAGGTGTTGACTTGAATGAGACATTCACGCAAGTTGGCCACTACACCACAGCGCACGCCTTGCTAAGCCTTGTCGGTGAGCATGATTGGGAGCTCGAGCGATGGGCGTCAACAATGCATACCTACATGGGCAGTTAGACAAGGATATCTATTTGGTCCAACTCCCTGGGTTCTCTGATGGCACCGACAGAGTCTAGAAACCATGGAAGGCTCTCTATGCCTGAAGCAATCACCCTGGTGTTGGAACCAAGAGATTACATCCACACTTGAGAAGGACGGCTACCAACAAAGGAAGGTGGATCCCTCCCTCTTTTTCACCCCTCTGTTAGCTCCTTTTCTCTCTGTCCTTGTGTATGTGGATGACTTACTGATCACGTCACCCAGCCATGACGCCGTGAAGTCAGTAAAGTCCCTCCACCAGCCCATTTACAAGATGAGGGACTTATGATCAGCTCGTGTCTTTCTGGGAATGGAGCTAGAACAAGACCGGCCCCGCCGCGTGCTCCATGTTCACCAGGTTGCATATGTTTGCAATCTTGGGGAGCGCTTCGCCTCCCTCCTTTAGACGGTACCCATAGAGTCAATGCCAATGATCCAGCTGAAGACACCAAATGTGTCAAAGCTGGGGGAGCCAGTCAATGTGACGGACTACCTCTCCTTGATTGGCTCTCTCATGTACCTTGCAACCATGACTATGGCGGATGTTGCCTTTGCCGTGAACTTCCTGGCAGAGTTACCACAGTGTTCAAGAGCACGACACTTGGAGGTCGCACTACGTGTCGTCAGATACACTCTCTACACTGCTCGCACTGGTTTGTGCTATGGAGTACAATGATCATTTGTGGTCAATGGCTATACAAACAGTGAATGGGCACATGATGCTGATGTTCGGAGCCACACTGGCTACATGTTCCTTGTGGACGGGACTGCTGTGTCATGGAAGAGTGGAAAACAACGTTGTGTTGCTCGGAGCTCTAGTGAAGCTGAGTATGTTGCATTTGGCGCTGGCACATGTGAGAGAATTTGTTTGTGTCGTCTCTTGTAGCAGTTGCACATCCCCATTTGCTGCATCACTGTATGTTGTAATAATCAACGCATCAAGGATACTGGTGAGCATGATGCATGCACCATACTCGCACTAAGCACATCAGTGTTACGCATCATATTGTGCATGAGGGAGTGGATGTAGATGATGTCCAGATCGCCTGGGTGGACACTCGACACCAGAGAGGTGACTTCCTCACAAAGGCGCTCAGCAGCAACATCTTCAAGGTTGTAGTTTATGCCATTGGCTTATTATGTGCTCGTGATGTACCCGGTTGAGTCCCTATGTCTGTGTGTGCATATGTACAGTCGTGTTAGTCACATCTTGTGACGTCCATTTTAGTGTGTGATATGTGTCGGGTGTGGGTCATGGGGGGTGTTGGTTCTTGTGTTACAAACACGTAGTGACCTGTGGCCTCATTGCACATCCCACACATCATTGATGCAGGTGACTGAAAGAGCCAAGATTCTGCTGTAGGCGCGTTCACCATCGTTGAGACATGGCTGTGGACCATGTGAACATCAACATCACATATGATCATTTTGACTATTTTATCTTACCTGTGCAAAATTGCCTGCCTTTATCCGTGGTTGATACATTGCCATGTGAGTAAGGATAAAAAAAAGGGGAGGGGGAATGGTTTGATCCCCAGATTTTCATTTAGTGGGAATTGAGCCTCGAGCTAGAGCAAGCTCATTACGTGCTCACTCGCTTTGCTCATCCCCTCCCCCGACAAAAATGAGATCTCGTTCTCGTGACTGATCTCTTGTCTCTGAGAAACCTCAACTCTTGCTGTTTGCATTCTATGGATTTACACCATTGTTGAGGTTCACGTTTACTTCTATTGTTCCTCACTACTTTCACCTCCTACACAAACGACCTCGACCTCTCCAGCAGCAATACGCTCGTGCACGAGGTGATGCTGGATGTTCATGTGCTTTGTGCGTGAATGATGCTTGTCATAATGCTTAGCACTTGCTTTTGTGCTTTGATTTTCATAGCACAGCGTGATGTAGCAAATGGAGAAACACAGCTACTAGAGCAAGTGGGACAGCCAGATTCTCTCACACATAACTGCATCGAGTACAACGTACTCGGCCTCGCTCAAGCTGTGTGCAATACACCCCTGCCTTCCACTCTTCCAAGAGATAGCTGTCCCACCAACAAGGAAGGTGTAGCTTGTGCGATTGTGTGCATCTGTATCATGTACCTAATCACTATTGGTGCACCCGTTGATGACCAGCAAAGGCTGCGCATGATAGCACAGACCAACTTGCGCTGTGGAACATCCTTGAGTCTGCACCAGGCATGCGTAGTGCAGCCTCAAGGTGTTCCCGACAAGGATGCTACAAGAACTGGACTAGGAAGTTGACCGAGAAGGCCACATCCGCCCGTGTGATGGAGGCAAGGTATATGAGGGATCGGATCACAGTGAGGTGATGCGTGATGCCGGCTGTCGTCCACAGCTGTGCTGGGTTGAGGGACTTCAGCAGCCGTTGACCTGTTGGGGTCATCGGGGTAGAGGCCATGGCGACATCGTTTAGTAGGATTGCAAAGCAGTCACCTAGACTACGGACGTAGGTAGCTTGATGCACATGCAGGATGCGTCACCGACAATCGCGATCAAGCTCCATACCAAGGAATAGTTGTGCTTGACTCAGATCCTTCATATTGTATGTACACTACAGTAGTAAATTGACCACCTGGAAAAATGTTGTGCTAGGTGGGGCAATGAGTAGGTCTTCGACGTAGACCAGAATGGCTACAAGGAGCTTGGATTGGGGAGCTCAAGAAGATTGCAGGATGTACCGTGCTTTGATGATATCCACCTCTCTCAAGGGTGGAAGCGATCTCCATGTTCCAGTAGCACAAAGATTGCTTGAGGTTGCAGAGACCCTTGTGTAGCCTCAAGAATCTGTTGGTACATTCGGCGAATATCGGTAGCCGCACAATGTAGATTCCTCATGGATGCATCCATGCAAGAATGCATTGTTGATGTCCATGTGCTCTAGCTCCCAAAAATGCTGTACGACAAGACTGCGGAGTGCGTGAGCAGTGGTGTAGCGCTTGACTGGCACAAATATCTTGTCAAAGTCCATGCCAGGGATTTGAGAAAAAATCTTGGCCGTGAGTCGGGCCTTGTGCTGGTCAATTGTGCCATTGGGTTTGAGCTCCTAGCGAAGGACTGAGTGAGCTCAGACTGCCTTACAACCTGCTGGGAGATCGACAAGTTCAAAGACACCATGCTCCTTGAGGGTACCCAGCTCCTCCTACATTGCCTTCTGCTAGAGGCCGCCATTCATCCACCTCACGAGCCTGCCGCACTGTGTTGGGTTCTGGTAGACGTGTGGGAAGTCCACTTGAAGCGAAGCATGCATCAACATAGCCTACAACAGATGCCTCAAGGGCACTACTAAACTCATGTGCAACAAGGGCATATCCAACAGTTGAGCTGGGATGGACAACAGTGACAGTAAGACCAAATGCGTTGAGATCGGTGGATCTGGCATATGACCTAGCTAGAGAGGTTGATGCACTAGAGTGTGTTTGAAGCTCGGAGGACTGAGTGACTAAACACTAATGGAGGGAACAGAGCCAACCACCACATGTGTATGGTTCAAGAACAGTAACAGGTGCCTTAGACTCAGGACACGACTTTGTGATGTCAGCCCGTGCAGCAGCGGCTCTGGGGCAGAAGGCAAGCCAGAGGAAGAGAATGATCTCGGCTTTACTGGGTCATATTTGGTTGTGGACGCTGGCTCAGAGACCATAGGCAGCGATTTGGAGGAGAGGCAGATGCAGTGCTAGAAGAAGATTAAAAGTTACCTCGAAGGGAGTTGACTGGTGTCGACTGTGGTGAGGAATGTGGAGATGATTGTAGAGAGGACTGTGACAAGGGCAGGGAGTTTGTAACACACACAACAGAAAGAGTATCTTTTGACCAGAGCCAGACACAGACCCATCCTCCCTAAGCGGACTGAGCGAGGAAATAGAGGAAGATTGTTCGACGTGGGACAGGCCAGGAAGTAAGACAATTTCAAAGAAGAGGACGTCACAAGACTCAATGACACGACAACAGTCTGAGTCCCAAAATTGCCAGGCCTTGGACAAAGTGGAGACATCCAGGAAGGTGTAGAGATGAGCACAAGGACTGCGTTCACCGTCACAAAGATAACCGAGCAACCAGATAGCAGCGACACAACCCCAGACATGAGCAAGATGCAAGTCAGCCTGTTGACCGAGCTAGTACTTGAAGGGGTAACATGAAGGGGAAGTGGACCGTGAGGCACACAGTTTCAGAACCAAGTCATGTAAGGCATGGCCTCAAAAGAGAAGAGGGGGGATAGGTGTGAGGCAGTAAGGAGAGTTCTGTCAGCAAGGGTGCGGTTCTAGCGGTTGGAGACACCATTTTATTGGGGTGTGTAAGGAGCAGAAGGCTCCATGCACACCCCTTGAGAAGCCAAGAAACGGGGGGTGAGTCCCATGAACTCATTGCCACAATCACAACAGAAGGCACAAAGACGGCGACCATAGGCAAGTTCAGCCTAGGAAAGCCACGACTCGAGATTCAGAAAAACTTCACTCTTGTGACAAGGAGAAAACACCCAGCGCATGCAAGAGTAGTTATTCGTGAGATAATGGATGAAGCGGACCACTCCAACCAAGGTGTCATGGAGGAGTGGACCCATGAAATCAGCATACAGAAGGTCAAGCTGGTAGGAAGTGGAACTATGAGAAGTAGAAAAAGGGGATCGATACATTTTGCCCTTAGAATAGTCAAGACAGGCAGCCGCGCAAAGAGTGGGAAACGTGGATGCATCAAGAGCATGAGCAGGCTAGTGGCAAAGCAAGCTATCAACTACGGCCGCGTGAATGTGGCAGAGGCGACGGTGCAAGAGTTTTGCATGCTCAGGGAAGAGAGAGCGAGCAAAATGTAAAAGCATAGCGGTGACAGGGGCAAGTGTGAAAGAAGGCACATGGAAGAGGCGATCACAATGGGTACTGCAAAGCAACACACGTCGAAAGGTGCGATAGGGCACTGAAGCAAGTCCATGCAGTGGTCATTGAGTTTCGTGAAAGAGAGCAGGCTGAGCTCAAGAGGGGGTACATAGAGCAAATCAGGCAGGAAGAGCTCCCCTCAGGGACCACACCAACACCTTGAACTAGCAGAAGTTGGCCAGAGCCTGTGCGGATGAAACGGACAGAGCCAACGGGACCCAGGGAGACAAAGGAGGAGCGAGAGGACGTCATGTGGTGAGTGGTACCCGATTCAAAGAATCCAGAACCCCTTGGATAAGTGTACACAAGAGGGAACATGGCAAACAGCCGCATGTGCGGGACGGGACATGAGCTGCTAGCCACAAGCGGCGAGGCACTGAGCAAGACAAATGGGCTGCCAATGCTCAATCCATGGAACGTTAAGAAGAAGACTCCCCTGGACACAAGGAGACGTAGGGCCAAGAAGGGCACTGTCAGACTCTCATGCAAGTGACCTCAGACCTGAACATGCACTCTCACCTCCTTGGGTACGAAGGTGATTCTGGTGGACAACGTGAGATAGTGAAGCATCCAGCTGACAAGTGTCCTCCGTGGGTCAGAGGTGATGACAACTCCGAAGGATGGACGCCAGTGGAAGTAGTCGGGTGAGATCCAAGGAGGAGGCGTACACAGGTTGGTGGGGGGCCCGTAGAAGGAGGGCCTCCCAAATGACAATGGCCACCTCCAAGGTTAGGACGACGAGGGTGGTGCAAGAGTGGTGCTGAAGGTAGCAGTTGAGTACAAAGGACTGGGACTGGCAGGTGTAGTTGAAGGAGAAGCACGAGCAGGGAGTCGCTGCTGCCAGAAGACCGTGCCCTGTAGGCATGCATGGTGGAGGCAACGCGTACATCATCAGGAGGAGAGGAACACTTGGGTGCAGCGTATCCAAAATCTCCATGGTTCATGTACGTAATAGTGGTGGAGGAGGAGGACAAAAAAGCAAAGGTGATGGAGTGCTTGCACTTCCCACGTCCACCTTGCCCACCAGGCGGCCCTCCATCTGAAGAGTTGCCTTTGCCTTTTGCCGTAACCCTGATTCAGGATGACATGGAAGAGGAGGAGGAACATAATGCTGAGAAGGAAGTGGAGGAAGCGGTCGGTGGAGTGTGCACGGTGGAGGCTACTGCAACAGCGGCACGGTGGATGTGTTTGTCCTGCAAGGCATTCCACCGGTCAGTAAGGCGCTGTGCCGTGAACTCCTAGAGGGTGTCAATGCCAAGAGGAGCATCAACGGGAACTGGCTCAGCAGGGAGGTTCTCAAGCTCAGAGGCTTTGTCCTCTCTGAAGATGTCAAAGAGCTCAGGGATGAGGCCGTTGACAATGGAGAGAACGGCGGTGAGCTGGCCGGGGGCTGTCTTGCCAAGGCCGCAAAGACGACAATGATTGCGGGTTCAGTAGGCATAAGCTGTCTCGTCAGCGTGCATGGACAGTATGTTGGATTGGACAACTAACATGCTATGTGTTGCATGCCCTATAAGTGTGGTGCGGCGCTTGATGAGTGCATAGTCAGTGACTCAGTCAGTAGACGTGTGTCATGTGGTACTAGAATTGTAGGATCTGATCTCATCAGTGAGATTCTCCGGACCCCCCTTCATGAGTACACGAACAGCTCTTGCTGGTTCTGACTCAACGTGAACAAAAGGAGGAATGACGGATGGGCTTGAAGCATGGTAGTATTCCCAGAGCGGCTCGCCTTAGTCCCACACGCTGAAGCGTTTTTCCCAAACAAGAAGTTGAGAATGAAGTGTGGGGGAGAGGCATGTTGAAGTCACTTTGAAGCTGCGAGTGCAATGCAAGGGCTTTGGCAGTGGCACCACCAGTGGTGGTGACGATAGCAAGAAGATTCAATTGGACAGCACCAGACATGGCGGATGAAAAAGTGGGGGAAGTGGAGAATGCAGCGGTAACGCTAGTTGCACTGGATGCAGAGGGGATGACACACAGTATGGGCTGCAAGCAATTGAGGACCAAGTCAGCAATATGGTCAGTGAATGTGTCCAGGTCATCTTGCTCGCGCCATATTCTGTCCTCTTCTGTGCGCTGTCCAATGAGAGATACGTGCAGTGTAGCGCGCTTGTGCTGTAGCTTGGCTTGCAATGCTGTGTATTGCTCATCATCAACCAGCATAACTGAACAATGTTACCCCACTGAAAAGTTTTTGGCAGAGTTTCCCTTGCCCCAGTGAGTGGGAACATAATGAGAGGGGATCGGCTGACTGTTGTGCTGCACGACAACGAACTAGGATGAACAAACAGCCAACGCAGAGCCAAGCCATAAACAAGAGGGTAGGGAGAGAGGGTCCAAGTTCACTAGTCCAAGCGGCGAAGTGAGAAGAGGGGAGGCAGTGGATGAAGTGGACACAAGGAGGCAGGAATTACCAACGAGAGCAGCAACATGGAGTGCAGAGGCAGCTGTTGCAATGGAGAAGAGGATGCGGATGTGAGACCTGACTCCAGACATTGATGAGATGGAGAAGGCTTGAGACGTGGACATGTGGACAGATATCATAGCACTGGAGAGTGCTGTAGAAGAGGCTGCTGCTCGAGATGCCACCACGTCAGCTGCAGCAGTACCTGAGTAGTGACGTTGACAGCTGCTGTAGCAAGGGGCCCCTGATCCACCGCCGCAGTAGTGTGTGCCTCAACAGCTCTGCCAGTGGCTGTGCTAGCAGGTGCACGAGATGCTCATGCTGTCGCAGTAAATGTGGAGGCGATAGCTGCACTGGAGACCGGTGCTGCCTCCAGAACAGAGAGAATGTCAGCTGGTGAAGACGAAGCTGACTCTGACCCAGTAGCAATAGGAGAAGGATGAGAGTGTTGAGCGGATGATCTGTGTGTGGCGGCTGCAGCTGGGTGCGCTTCTCCACCAGGAGGAGCACGTGAACTTTGCAGACGAGCTTCACGGGCAATGGGTAAGCTTACAGATAGTTGGAGTGTGCATAGATCTTGTTGGGGAGCCGTGGCCAGGACGTCTTGCGGAGTAGGCATGTCGTCTGTGGCCGTCAGGCAGTGTGCCTCGGCCTCTTGCTCGTACCACTCAGCCGGGTCAAAGTCTGCGCTAGGGTAGTAGCCTGGGTCCTTACGGTGCATGTGCAACCACTCCTCTCTCTCTGGTCTCGCCTCGTACTGTGCAACTTTGTCTTTGATGCGCTAGCTTTCACGAGCCAAGCTAGGCGATGTCGGCACAGGCTCAGTGTCCAGCGGAGAAGCCAAGATTATTGTGGCTTAGTTGCCCCTCAAGGAAACTGACAGGTTGTATCTGCTGTTGGAACCACTTTTTTGGAGGTCTGCTGCTGCTAGAGCTGGATTGAGAATGTCCAGAGCAGGCAGGGCTGCTGGCTGTAGTGTGAGAATGTGGCAAGGCCGGGTCAGTGGCAGAAGCTCAGACACGGATGTGTTGGTGGCAGATGCAGTTGAGCCTTGTAGAAAACTAAGCTGCACTGTGCCTCAGTCAGTGCAAAGGAGGACCACGGCTGTGAATCTCACCAGCTGTCTGCCGAGGGAATGTAGAATACACCACACTGCCGTGCCTGTTGTTGCAGTTTGGTCTGCAGCTGGTGTTGACACTCTGACCAGATCTTTCGCAGATTGAAGCTGTTGCTGCGGCTGAGTTGAGGCTGGCTATAATGCCGGACGAGGTGATAGTGGCAGCAGAAGCTTTGTGGCAGCGGGAAGGGAGCTGCTGCGTCAATGCCAGGGAGTCGTAGTTGCAAAATCAGCGGCTGGGCTTGAGGGCTGAGAATGTGCCCTGCCAAGGATGTGCCGCTGACATGGAGCTACATTGTAGTAGATGAGCTGCTTCCAAATTAGTGCCACTGTCAGACCAGCGGCGGGGCTCCAAGAACAAGGAAAGTAGGATTCCAATGCAGAGCTGGCTGTCATGACACAAGATTGCCTCGTGACTGACCTGTTAACGAAGGTAGATTTGTGCTTAGTGTAACGGGTGTGAGTTTAGAGGCTGCAAGGAAGCCGCTGCGGACGTCACTGCTTGCACCAAGTCGAAGGGCACGGAGATGACTTTCTCGATGGCAGCTGGCCTCATGACTCAGCTGCCGATGGAAGTAGGCTCATGCCTAGTGTGACGGGCATGGGTGCAGCGGCGGTAAGAAAGCCGCAGCAGACGACACTGCTTACACCAAGTTGACGGGCCAGGTCCAGGATAAAATGCGGAGAGGTATGAGTGGGAGGCGTAAGCCTCCTTTGCTCTCATACCATTCGGTTACGATGCTTGCTAGGACAGACCAGTCAACGTGCACATGGCGTGAGCGTGTGCAAGGATATGAAATGGAGCAACGAACGAGAAAGGAAGCGATTCACAAGCAGTGAATTGATGAGCACCAGTTGACCGGGCCACCCACGCAAGGCTCTCGACATGGAGCCCAGACGCCAATCAGGGATTGAACCTAACCGTGAAGTGAACGTGCTTCCGGTGGCTTCACACACGCCGGTATAATCCGGACGTGTGGTCCTGAGGGATCAGCAACCCGGCATCACTCGTCTAATGCATGCACGACAGAAAAGATACTCAAACCACATCGACCATGAGCATTTTTGGGTACATGCTCTTTTGTGTTACGTGTTCCCCATGTTATGCTACAAGAGTATTTAGCATTTCCATTTTGATAAATACAGTCGTGCTCTCAACAAATCCAGTGTGGGTGCTGTGATTGCCACTTGAGAACTTGCCCAAAGAACCAGCACTGTGTGCTCCATGGCGTGGACATCAGTGTTGCACTTGAGGGCTTTGATGTGTATCAATCACCTACAGTGGTTGTGTGTGTGTGTGTGTGTGTGTGTGTGTGTGTGTGTGTGTGTGTGTGTGTGTGTGTGTGTGTGTGTGTGTGTGTGTGTGTGTGTGTGTGTGTGTGTGTGTGTGTGTGTGTGTGTGCGTGTGTGTGT
>SZWC01008133.1:97965-112801 GCA_023375785.1 Penium margaritaceum
TCTTGGACTGCCGCGTGCGACACCCGCCGTGCGCCGCGGCAGGTATTTATGCCCTGGACCTGTCAGTTGTCATTTCTCTCTGCATATGCTATATTGAAGCATTCTGGCACTTTGACTTGTGTCTCCTAGCCAAACCCTTGCCGTTGTGTGTACGACCTGTGAATGTCGTCACCGTCTGACTAGGCACTGACGCCCGGTCAGCGGCCGTGTTGCTAGGAAGCTTCTACGCACTTTCTCATGGTATCAGAGCAGTGAGACAGTTCTCACTGAGCTGCGCAGCAGAGACGCAGCAGAGCAGCAGCAGTGAGAGCCACCGCTGCAGCAGACCTTCTGGGACCTGTTGGAGACGCCCGTTCGCCGTCCGCGTACTCCACCCACCACGTGAGATCGCAGCCGCTGAGGCAGCAGCAGTAGCGCGTACCGCCACGCAGAGGTGTGTGGCGGCTGCGGTGCATGCAGCCGCCACTCCCCCCCCACAGCCACAGCAGCAGAGCAGCAGCAGCACAGGCGGCGGCGGCAGCCGTGCAGCTGCAGCGCAGCAGCAGCGGCCGCCATAGCAGCGTGGCAGCAGCGGCGGCAGCAGCAGCGCAGCAGCGGCGTCAGCAGCAGCAGCGCAGCAGCGGCAGCGGCACAGCAGCAGCAGCCGCAGTCGCGGCGGCAGCAGCAGCGCAGCAGTGGCAGCAGCAGCAGCGCGCGGCGGCGGCAGCCAGCAGCAGCGCGCGGTGGCGGCAGCCAGCAGCAGCTGCAGCGCGCAGCAGCAGCGCCGCGCGCAGCAGCAGCCGCCGCGCGCAGCAGCAGCAGCACCAGCGCAGCCGCCGCTGCCACCACTGCGCACGCAGCTACGCAACTGCTATTGCAGCTCACAGCACAGCTGCAGCAACAGCTGGGCGGAAGCTGCTGCGGAGCTTTCGCGGAGCTGCCGCGCGCCACCGCGCAGCGGCAGAAAGGTGACAAGAAAAAAAAAAAGGAGGGGACGAGCTGATGTCAGCATTGTTGGTTGCTGATGTCATCAGGTCGTGCTGACGTCAGCAACCACTTGCTGACATCAGCATTACACAGCCAAATTTTCAACCGAAAAGTCAAAAGTTGCCAGCGTTTGAACTCCCCGAGAAACGCAAACGGTTTTGAAATCCGGCAAACTTGACCTGTCGTCCCATAGTGAGCGGCGACATGAGTTCGCCCGACGATAAGGACAAGGGACGAGGTGATCCCTCCTCCTCTTCTTCAGGAGTATTGAGCCCTCGCTCGCAGGCCATTGAGGACCTGCGCAGCCAGCAGGAGGAGATGCGTCGTCTGCAGCGAGAGCAGACTGACGCGATCCGCACGCTGACTGAGCTCCTGCGCGCTCAGTCCACGGCTCCTCCGCGGATTTCTGAGGGAGCTGCCGGCGGTGCGGCCTCCACCCAGCACTCAGCTCAGGTGCCCGTGATAGGTGCCCCGCCTGCTTCACCTCCTGGTGTGGTCTCCCCACCACCTGAGGACCTTCTTGATGACGAGCCATTCATGCCAGGCTTCGAGGATGACTCCCAGGAGCGGGAGATTCGTCTTCTACAGGAGCGCCTCCGTCAGCTGCAGACGGGTATCCGACCTCCACCCGTGTCCGCGATACGACCGTCACCTGACTTCCCCAGTGATCATCCCCTTCCAGGAGTTTTTCCCGTCACTCGCCCTCCTCAGCCTGCGGCTGCTCTCCCCACGGAGCGGCAGCCAAAGGACTTTGAGGCACCACCTCCACGGTACATCAGCGAGGATGGCTTTGATTGCTGGGAGATCCTGTTTCAGGTGTGGGCCACTTCTGAGGGAGTGTGGCCTTACTACCACAGCCCATACCAGTCTACAGATCCAGCACAGGTGCTGACAGCAGCCCGGGCCATGCGAGGGCTTCTCTACGCCATGCCACGCGAGACTGTCGTTGACTTCCGTCCCTTCCTCGGCGAGGCTGGCACAGGCACCGGAGCTGATCCTCGTGGAGGCTGGGATCTGGCATTGTCCCTACTGGCCGCAGAGACGCACGCCACGCGTGCGTCACACATTCGTGCTTTCCACTCTCTCCGTCAGGGACCAGCGGAGCCCGCAGCAGATTACTGGCGACGCGCCATGTGTATCTACACGCGCCTGGGGACCTCAGGGGGCACACAGCTGTGGGCGCTTCGGACAATCATGCTCGGAGTTCGCCTGGAGTACACCGACATATTCACACGCTACAGCGACGCCGCTCTCGAGCCTTTCTCAGCCACCCTGCAGCTGCTCCCGTAGGCCCATAAGCTTTTCCTCCAGGTGGCGTCGGCCCGCGAGGCAGCAGTAGCACACCAGGAGACTTCGCTCGCTGCAGCAGTCTTTGCCTCACCACCATCTTCCCTCCTGCAGTCACCCTCACCTTCCTCCATCACCACCTCATCTTCCTCCTCCTCTTCGACCCCGTCTACACCCACGTAGACGCAGGGCGTTGCAGCAGCTGCCCAGGGGAAGAAGAAGAATAGGAAGCGCGGATTGGGTCAGCAGCAGTCATCATCCAGTGGTAGCAGTGGCCGCTCCGTGCACTGCTATAACTGTGGAGGTGCCCATCGCTACACCGAGTGCCAGCAGCCGCTCGACTGGGAGCGCATCACTCGCGGACTTCAGGCTGCCCATGCTGCTCGCACCGCATCCGGCACGTCGACCGCACACTCCTCTAGACGCGCGGCGACTACGACTGCAGCTGTTCCTGCATCCTCAGCGGCGAGCAGCAGTGATCCAGACCCACGTGACCGCACCATCGCCGAGCTTCGTCATCTCCTGGCGCTTCGCTTTCAGGGAGGTGCGAGTGTGTTGTCATTGTCGAGTGGGTCACAGACTGCTTGTTCGTCCGTCCTCGTGACCCGTGATGATACGTGTGGGGGAGCACAGTCCGCATGTGATGATGATGTGCCTGACTGCACTGACTGGATTCATGAGTCTCACCTTCGTGATGTACATCGTTTTTTCCCACTGACGGCTCAGCGTCCCTCTGATGCCGAGTGTTCTATTGCTCGTTGTACAGTGACGTCCACCAGTCGTGACTCCGGTGGCACTTGGATCATTGATTCCGGTGCCACCCACCACATGACATGTCGTCGTAGTGACTTTGTGGTCCTTGGTCCTGTCACGACTGTCCGTTCTGTTCGTACAGGTTCTGGTCAGTCCTTACCGGTTCACGGTGTTGCGGTTGTATGATTTGATGGTCCGTCTGGCCCCCTGTATCTCTCTCACGTGCTGTTTGTGCCTGATCTTGAGCTCAGCTTGCTTTCTGTGCGTGCCTGCACTCTGATGGGTCTCTCCGTTGAGAATACCGCTGATTCAGCGATTGTGACTGCTCTTGACACCCGTAGCATTGTCCTGCGTGCTTCAGTCGTAGATGATTTGTACCGCATTGATCGGCCCTCCTCCACTTGCTCTCTCTCCTCCTCTGGTCGCGTATTTTTCACTGGTGTTCTATCCCCGGAACACCAGCGATTGCTTCACCGACGTCTGTGTCACCTGGGCTCCGACACTGTGTCGAAGCTCATCTGGACACAGCCCGCTCCTGGTCTTGACGTGGCTTCTTTCGAGAAGCCACCCAAGACCGACTGTCTTTTTTGCGCTCAGGGTAAGATGCACCGGTGCACTTACCCTGATTCGCGTTCTCGAGCGCTGAGGCCCCTCGAGTTGGTCCACTCGGACCTGCTCGGTCCTCTCTCGGTCGAGTCGCTGTCCGAGAGGGGCCGGTATGTTCTGACGCTGACTGATGACTTCACCCGGATGCGGTGGGTCTACAGTCTGCGTCAGAAGAGCGACGCCGCCCTTGCGGTTNAGATGGACTCCTTCTTTGCTGAGCACGGCATTTTTCACCAGGTCTCCGCTCCTGCTACCCCACAGCAGAACGGTGTATCTGAGCGCTGGAACCGCACCATGGAGGATGCGGTCCGCGCCATGCGGTCTGAGTGCGGTCTCTCGGAGTCCTTCGCATTCGAGGGCTTCGCCTACATGACTTGGGTCTGGAACCGCCTCCAGCATGGTCCGCTTCCGGATCATGTTACACCGTACGAGCTCTGGTTTGGCCACCGTGCCGATCTTGGTCTCGTACGCGTCTGGGGATCCCTGGCCTCCGTTTGGTACACCGAGGACCAGCAGGGGTCCAAGGTCTCTCCTCGGGGTCGCTTGTCTGCCTTCATCGGCATCTCCCCGCGGTCAAAGGCCTGGCGCTTTTGGGACCCCACTCGCCGTCGTGTCGTTGAGTCCCGAGACGCGCTGTTTTTTTAGTCACTCACGTACCGTGATCTGACTTCGATCACAGCGCTCTCTGCATCTCATCCCTTCCTGTGAGGGTCCTCGGCGGATGGGGGAGACCTCTTCGCTAGCGACCATTCCTCGCCAGGCTGATGTGTCCGCTCGAGTCCCCTCTTGATCTCCAGCACTTGATGATCCGGCTATCATTGCCGTTGGTCCAGAGATCCCGCCTGTCCAGCCTGCTTCGCACCCCACAGGTACCGCTGCTCCCACGCCTCCTCCTGCATCACCCTCTGTGTCCACTGGCACCCCTGTTCCGGCGTCTCACCCAGCCCAGCCCACTCCTGTCTCTACGTCGGCAGACAATCCTGTCTCAGTGTCTGGGCCAGCCTTGCCCGCTGTCATCCTCAGCTCAGTGTCCCCCACACACGCATCTCCGCGCACGGCATCTCCGACTGCCTCGTCTCAGCCCTCACCAGCTGTGGTCGTACCTGTCCCTGTGGTCGTACCTGTTCCTGAGCCTGAGGTGCGCCCCTTGACTTCCGGTTACTCCCGTGAGCCCGGTGGTCGCCTTCGACCACTGGATTCTGGAGCTCAGCGAGCGTCGGGTTCCGGACCCAGACGTTCCTCTTGCAGCATCGCGAGCGGTGATCCAGGCACAAAGGCCTTAGGCCTGAGTGTCCGCACTGAGCTTTCAGAGGTACACCCAGCGTGCCCCATAGGGCACGACCTGGTCACTCGCGAGTTCCATATCGCCTGTGACGCAGCAGCTGATGTCGTGGCCGTCAGGCCAGACACTGAGGCGTGTGCACTTGCCACGCAGAGTTCCCCCTCTATGGCACCGGACCCGGGCACATCGAGGGAGGCTTTCTCATCGCAGGATGCTGATGCCTGGCGAGCTGCTTGCGAGGATGAGCTTCGCGCTATCCGAGAGCACGGAGTCTACGAGCTGGTTGACCTTCCCCCTGGGAGGAAGGCGATTCAGGTCAAGTGGGTCTTTCGCAAGAAAGTGAAGCCGGATGGCTCACTGGAACGCTACAAGGCCCGCTTGGTCGTCAAGGGCTTCTCTCAGATTGAGGGAGTTGATTACAGTGATACCTTTGCCCCTGTCGGCCGCATGACCTTAGCACGAGCTCTCTTCGGTGTAGTAGCTTAGCATGACTGGGAACTACACCAGATGGATGTGAACAACGCGTTCCTCCATGGCTCTTTGGATGAGGAGATTTACGTGGCTCAGCCACCTGGCTTTGAGGACGGTGGCAAGGTCTGGCGCTTGCGCAAGTCCTTGTACGGCCTCAAGCAGTCTCCACGGTGTTGGAACCGGGAGATCACTGGCACCTTGACTCGCGCAGGATACGTACAGAGGGAGGCAGACCCCTCACTCTTCATCCTACCGACACCCGAGCGGTTTACCGCCATCCTGGTCTATGTTGATGACCTTCTGATCGCGTCTCCGTCGCTGGAGGCCGTGNTTTCTCATCGCAGGATGCTGATGCCTGGCGAGCTGCTTGCGAGGATGAGCTTCGCGCTATCCGAGAGCACGGAGTCTACGAGCTGGTCGACCTTCCCCCTGGGAGGAAGGCGATTCAGGTCAAGTGGGTCTTTCGTAAGAAAGTGAAGCCGGATGGCTTACTGGAACGCTACAAGGCCCGCTTGGTCGTCAAGGGGTTCTCTCAGATTGAGGGAGTTGATTACACTGACACCTTTGCCCCTGTCGGCAGCATGACCTCAGCACGAGCTCTGTTCGGTGTAGTAGCTCAGCATGACTGGGAACTACACCAGATGGATGTGAACAACGCGTTCCTCCATGGCTCTTTGGATGAGGAGATCTACGTGGCTCAGCCACCTGGCTTTGAGGACGGTGACAAGGTCTGGCGCTTGCGCAAGTCCTTGTACGGCCTCAAGCAGTCTCCACGGTGTTGGAACCAGGAGATCACTGGCACCTTGACTCACGTAGGATACGTACAGAGCGAGGCAGACCCCTCACTCTTCATCCTACCGACACCCGAGCGGTTTACCGCCATCCTGGTCTATGTTGATGACCTTTTGATCGCGTCTCCGTCGCTGGAGGCCGTGAAGGAGGCCAAGGCTGTCCTGCAGATCGCCTACAGGATGAAGGACCTCGGTCCTGCATCGGTGTTTCTTGGTATGGAGATTGTGCGAGATCGCAGACATCGGACACTGTTGCTGCATCAGGCCCGATATGCACGAGTCGTGGGGGAGCGCTTTAGCGATCTCCTTGGTGCAGTGCCCACTGCTTCCACACCACTCACACCTGATGGGCAGGATGCCCTGAAGGTGGATGACCCTACACAGCTGGGGGAGACAGTGGACGTGACCTTGTACCTCCGTCTCATCGGATCTCTGATGTACCTGGCCACTACCACGCGTCCCGACATCGCGTTCGCCGTCAACCTCCTCGCTCAGTTCTCGCAGGCTCCACGTGCGAGAGCTCTTCACGCGGCTGTGCGAGTGGTACGGTACGTGGTCTCCACGCCGTATCTCGGACTCTGCTTTCGTCGGCAGTGTTCGGTGGTCCTTGACGGCTACACTGACAGCGACTGGGCTTGGAGTCCTGACGGGCGCAGTCGCACTGGCTACGTGTTTCTGCTCGGTGGTACCGCTTTGTCTTGGCGAAGCGGGAAGCAGGGCTGCATCGCACGTAGCTCGTCGGAGGCAGAGTATGTGGCTTTGGGGGCAGGGGCTGCTGAGGCAGTTTGGCTGCAGCGCTTGTTTCTNTGCACGCGTATGGACATGCGTACCATCGGGTCATGGGGGAGTGTTGTGCTTTGTGCCGTTCCTGTACAGTTTACTGTGACCACTCGGCCGTGTCCATACTCGTGCAGATCCCTGAGGCAGGCGGCCCTGGTGACACCGGCGCGACGACAGGCGGCGGACTACCCGTCTGGAGCTGACCGACCACTGTTCCAGAGCCCCAGATGTCACCGGGACTCCTTGCTGTGACTTCTACGCCTTGCAGGCGCCTTTCGGCGGACTGGGCATGAGGCCCATTTGCATGTTTTTGCATTGTATACTCGCTGTCAGTCGATGGATGCATGCATGTGACCAGTCGTTGCGTGCGTCTTTTGATTCTGCACGTCTAGGTTCAGACGGCGTAGGATTCTGACATGTGTGCGCAGAGTTACGGCCAAAACAGTGGTTTTGGGCCGTTTTTAGGACAGTTCTTGGACTGCCGCGTGCGACACCCGCCGTGCGCCGCGGCAGGTATTTATGCCCTGGACCTGTCAGTTGTCATTTCTCTCTGCATATGCTATATTGAAGCATTCTGACACTTTGACTTGTGTCTCCTAGCCAAACCCTTGCCGTTGTGTGTACGACCTGTGAATGTCGTCACCGTTTGACTAGGCACTGACGCCCGGTCAGCGGCCGTGTTGCTAGGAAGCTTCTACGCACTTTCTCAAATGTTTCTACTAGATTTCGACATACATTAATGTCACATTGGCATCTTTATCTGAATCATTTCCAATCCAATGGTTGGATTGTTGAAGTTCGTTGGTCACTCACACATCTCTTCCCCTTGTCTCCACCTCCATGCACACACTTGTACAAATTGATTGACATGGCCTCACGTGGAGAGACGCCAAGCTATTCTACCATGGCTGACATCTCGGGCGTGCTTCTTCCAGGAGTGTCGTCTGACACTTTCATGGCCGTGACCTGACCCTTATTACACGTGGGATAGATGTTAGGGCCCGTACTCTCTAACTGCCGTGCCCTGTATCTTGCTTGCCTTGAGTGTCTTGTGTGGAGCTGCATTATCCGGGTGCTGATCCTTGGGGGCCACCTTGCCGGGTTTTACCCGTGCAGCGGTGAGTAGCCGCCGCTCAGTTTTATGCTGAGCGGTCGGGCTCGACCCCCGGGTGGCGGTGTGCATTCGCCTGGGCGTGATGCCCGTGGCGAGTGCACACTCACCGGTCACGAAGTCTCTCTCTCTTCTCTCACTCTTCTGTCTTGGTTCAATTGAGCTAATGAAGGCAAGTGTTTCCACATCCATGGCGGCGACAACACCTTGCCCGTTAATGCATGCTCTCACATGCTAGTCCTAGGAAGGTTCCTAGTAACTACTGGTATCAGAGCAAGTGTGACTCTTCTCCACAGCTCATCGATCCTCGGGACACATCCCGGTGCATCTTCCGCACCCGTGGCACTCTTGGCCACCCAACACCACCATGGCGTGGGACTCTCGTCACCATACCCCGGCACCGAGCAGCAGCATCTAGCAGGCTCTTAGTGCCGCCTGCTGACTCGCCTACAGCAGGCCGCACAAGACCGTGTACGACCACTCTCGCAGCACCCACTCTCTGAGCCGTCTCAGCACGGAGGTATCGAGGCTGCCCGCGGTCACACCCAGCTCAGCGCACTCTCTCGGTATGCCTTAGCTTGCATAGCTCTCCTCTGCTGCGCTCTGCAACCTGCGACTGCTCCCGTCTCTCACAGTCGCGCATTGGCGGACAGTCACCCGGTGCCACCTCTATTGACACCGCAGCCATTTTCGTGCCCCGGCTACACTCAGCTTCTTCTTGAGCCTCCACACTGGATTCTCCACCTCTGAATGGGCCTCCCGATGAGGAGCTCCACTCACCTCGAACAGCAGCAAGCCACGCCGACGAAGTGTCGGAGATCTATCACTCTTCCCCTCCTCCGGACACAGACACTACCCTGTGGTTCCGCATGCTAGACGCTGACTACTGGCATGACGAATTGGCTGCACTAGACGAGCGGGAGGCTGCTACACGGGAGGAGGAAATCAATCGTCAGGTGTACACACTTGACGATCTCCCACCATCTACACCTCTTCCTCCAACCATGCAACCGCCCACCGGCACGCAGTCTTCCAGCCCGGCATCGGCCTCTAACACCACATCTGCACCGGCACCTACCACAGCAGCAACTACAGAACCATCATCTCCCCCGGAGGTCCCAGGTGTGATCCCGGTTCTCCCGGTTCACACCGACTCCGTTGGCTTGGCAGGTGCAATCCTAGACGCATCCGCTGGTGCAGTAGCAACCTTTGCAGCAACTGCTCGCGCTTGCAGGGCTCCCACTTAGACTGCTGTTGGCCGTGCTACCGAAGCCTACGCTCACACGGCAACTTCTCTCACACTGCTTGCCACTACAGCAGCCAACATCGCCACCCAGATCACAAGAGCAGCAGCATCTGTTGCCACTGCCGCCTCATCTTCTGTAGACTCCAGCGCGGCCGCCGTCGCCTCCATTCGTACGTCCACTGCATCGGCAGTCCTGACCCCGACTGGTGTTCAGCGGGAGCTGACACTGCACGTTACCACGGGCGTTCTCGTCGCGTCAGCATCTGCAGTCGTGGCTGGGGCGACAGTTACTAGGCTACTTTGCCTCACTGTGGCAGTTGCGAGGTGGGTGGCCGTCCTCTCTTCTTCAGCTGCAGCAGTGGTGGCACCCCTCTTCACCCTGTTGCCTCGGCACTACAGCGGTGAGCGTCTCCTCACCCCACGCACTCTGCATTGCACCCACTCCCTACCTCCTTCTCTTTCCTTCTCCCACATTCTCCAAGCATGCCAGGACCAGAGGAAACCATAGAGGCTCTTCAAGCTGCCCTTAGCGAAGCACAGGCGGCACGCCGCAAGGTAGAAGATCAGCTGTTTAGGAATAGTGAGGCACAGCACGAAGTAGCTACCATAGTGGCAACCCTAGTCATAGACTGCTTGCGGACCGTTCCAGCTCTTGCGGCTGTTCTTCCTTCTGATGACAGTGCGTCTGCTGACTCCTCTGTACCATCCCGCGGTGCTGTTCCCAACTCCTCCTCTCCCGCTCTCTCAGCAGCTGCCTTAGCTCGGGCACTCCTACCCACACGACAAAGGGACTTTGAAACTCCACCACCACAGTTCACATCCAAACTCACCTTCACCTCCTAGGAGATGCGCTTCAGTGCGTGGGCCCGAGGAGAACAGCTGTGGGATTACTACTCACCCGCAAAGGCACCGTTCGTGCCACAACCAGNATGACACTGCGTCTGCTGACTCCTCTGTACCACCCAGCGGTGCTGTTCCCAACTCCTCCTCTCCCGCTCTCTCAGCAGCTGCCTTAGCTCGGGCACTCCTACCCACACGACAAAGGGACTTTGAAACTCCACCACCACAGTTCACATCCAAACTCACCTTCACCTCCTAGGAGATGCGCTTCAGTGCGTGGGCCCGAGGAGAACAGCTGTGGGATTACTACTCACCCGCAAAGGCACCGTTCGTGCCACAACCAGCAGAAGCAGCCCGCGCCGTTTGTGCCCTCATCATTGCCGGTCCAGAAAGCCTGCTTGACGACATGGGTACGTACAATGCAGACCCCATCCGCGGCACTCTAGCAGACCCTGTCCGTGCATACGCTCTCATCTGTCGCCGCAAGACAGTCACTGGGCATGCTGCCCAGAGTGCCCTGACCGTTCAATTTAACACCCTGCAGATGCGCGCTGATGAAACTGCCGACGAGTATTGGGTGCGAAGTCTGCGTCTGTTGCGTGACCTTGGCAAGGATGCGCCTGGTCCCCTATCTGCCTGCTTGTCCATTGTTGCCAGACTGATCCTTGAACTCTCAGATCTCTACCTACATGTCTCACAGGCAGAACTTGAGCGTCTTGCCTGCTCACCCCTCCCTGCGGACACTCCCCCAGGGATTGGACCTCTCTATGACTTTACCGCCTCCCGTCTCACAGACTGGTGGAACAGTCTCCAGCACAAGCACATGCATCGCGCTGCCCTCGCTGCCGTGACCACCTCCTCTTTCTCCCCTGCAGCTGCTTCTACTCTCTCTTCCTCCAACTCCTCTACAGCCTCTCATGTGACTTAAGCAACTGCCCGTGGTGGGGGCGGTGCCTCACACCACAGCGGGGGCCGAGGTGGGGGAAAGGGGCGTGGGGGTGGATGCAAGGGCAAGGGCAACTCCTCTGGTTCCCCCATTGGCTCTGAAGTCACCTGCAGGAACTGCGGTGCTGCTGGCCACTCTGCGCCCAAGTGCCCAGCCCCACGTGATGATGTCCGTCTGGCGTCATCCATGCGAGCTCATTGGGCCCGCACTGGCGTCACACCCTCTACAGCCGCAGCAGCAGCGACTGTGGCCTCCCCGTCCTCTTCCACCTCAGCCTCCGTCCTCTCCACCACATCCGCACCACTCCAGCCATCTCCTTCACCTCCCAGCACTTGGGGCTGGATTCCGCCCCCTGGAGGACCCTCTTACCATGGACCGCCCTCCTCGCACTACTCAGCACCGTCTTGGACGCGGGATGACGGGCCGTCATCTGATCGCTCGTCCGACCTGTCCTCTGACCGCTCCTCGGACCGTCGTGACGAGGAGCGTGCCCTTGAGCGCCGCCTCATTGAGCTTCTCCACCTTCGTTCTCAGGGAGGTGAGAGTGTGAGTGACCAGTGTCGTGTGTCTGTCTGTGAGTCTGATGCCACTCTCCGGGGTGATGCATCTGGTGGGGTGCAAGGGGACATGCCTGATGTTCGTAATTGGATTGAGGATTGGCAGTCTCATACGTTTCCCACACGCCTTGGCGCCCCCTCTCCCTTGTCGTCTCGTGGCTCTGTTGCTATCTGCCTTGTTCTCCCAACCACTCGTGCGGCTCCAGGCCTCTGGATCATTGATTCAGGGGCCACTCATCCCATGACATCCTGTCGTTCCTCCTTTGTCTCCCTTGGCCCATTGGCTCTGTCCACTCTGACCGCACCGTTCATGGCGTTGGCGTTGTCAAGTTAGTTGGCCCTGGTGGCACTGTGTATCTCCCTGACGTGTTGTATGTTCCCAACCTGGAGGTCAGTCTGCTCTCTGTCACCACCCTCGATGATCAGGGCATGGACTTCTCATCCAGTCGTGGCATTGCCTCCATCTCTCTGCGCTCATCTGGGCATGTTGTTCTCCGCGGCATACGTTGTGACAGAATTTTTCGTGTGCCACTCTCCCTTCCCTCGTCTTCCGCTGCGTCTGCCTTCGTTCATGTGGCACCATCCCTGTCTCCTGCTCACATTGCGCTCTTGCATCGCCGAATGTGTCATCTTCACACTGCTGCCATCCAACGCCTCCTGCGCCTCCAGCCTGCTGTCGGACTTGATCCCGCCACCTCTGCGCCCCCATGTTCCACCGACTGTCTTGACTGTGCCTCTGGAAAAATGCATCGGTCTCCGTTCACCTCCTCTGAGTCCACTACCTCTCACCCTCTTGACCTTGTTCACGCTGACATGATGGGTCCTCTTCCTCACACATTCTTGGGTGGTCTGGGTCGCTATGTTCTTTGTCTCACTGATGACTTTTCACGCTACCGCTGGGTCTTTGCCCTCCGCCACAAAAGTGATGTCACTGATGTCATTGAGGACTGGCTTCCTCAGGCAGAACGTGCCTGTCTCCGTCCTCTGCGAGTATTTTGCAGTGACCGTGGCGGTGAGTTTCTTGGCCCCACTTCCCGCTTTCTCGAATCTCGTGGGGTTTGCCTTGAGTGTACAACTCCCTACACCCTGCAACAAAACGGTGTGTCTGAGCATTGGAACCGGACGCTTGCTGAAGGTGTACGCTCTGTTCTTGCTGCGTCCGGTCAATCTCCGTTGTCCGCTTTTGAAGCCATGTCCTACATGACGTGGGTGTGGAACAGGATCCCTCATGGTCCTCTCCCTCACACTGTCACTCCTTTCGAATGTTGGACAGGTCGTCGTGCTGACTTGCGCCTTGCGCGTGTCTGGGGCTGCCTTGCCTCTGTCTGGCTTCCAGCCGACCACCGCGATGGCAAACTCTCCCCCTGTGGTCGTCTCTGTATCTTCCTCGGGGTCTCCCCCTTCTCAAAAGCATGGCGGTTCTGGGACCCCTCCCGCAGCCGCGTCATCGAGTCTCGGGATGCCCTGTTCTTTGAACACTTGTTCGAACGCGATGTCTCTCGTTTCTCTGGGTCTTCTCCTCCGCTTGGTCGGGATGGGGGTGGTCTGTCCTCTCCTTCTGAGTATTCTACTCTTCCCTCTGCGCGTCCCCCGGCCCCCTCTCCATCTCCTCCCGTCGCATCCTCTCCCTCTTCCGGTGTGCAGCCTGTTCCCCATGCTGTACCACCTGTCTCTCCCGCTGCCTCTGCGCTGCCCAGCTCTTCTCCTCCTCTTTCACACTCCCCTTCTCCTGATGTCACCTCTCCAGCGATCTCGACACACACTCCTACACCTGTCTCTCCACCTGCTGTTGTGCAACCAGCTTCTCCCATCGACACTGCACATGACACCTCCCCTGTCCCGGTTCCGTCTGTCTCCACGAAGTCTGTTCCACCCGTGTCACCCTACACACGCGGATGTCGTCTTCATGCTCTCCCTTCTCAATCCCATCCTGTCGTCTGTAGTGACCCGGGCCTCCATGCTCTCGGTCTGATACCTCTGGTCTGTCTATCGCAGCTTCTGTCGTCAACCCCAGCACCGCCCTCGGCTACTCCCTGATTGAGCAGGAGGTTCACTCTGCCCTCTCATTGTCAGTTGCTGGGTATGTTGCCTCCTGCTTCACCACAGCTGGCCTCTCTACTCTTCCACCGGAACCTTTTACAGTAGAGGCAGCGTGTGCAGCCACCGACTCCTCTCTATGGGAGCAGGCCATGAAGGCTGAACTCAACGCATTGTCGGAGCACAATGTGTACGAGTTGGTGGATCTACCCCTAGGCCGCAAGCCCGTTGCGGCTAAGTGGGTGTACCGCCACAAACTTTGCCCAGACAACACGGTGGAAAGGTACAAAGCACGACTCACTACGAAGGGGTTCTCTCAGATTCCTGGAGTGGACTTTGACGAGACATTCGCGTTAGTAGGCCGATACACCACTGCCAGGGTACTGCTCAGTCTAGTCGCTCAGCACGACTGGGAGTTGGAGCAGATGGACGTCAACAATGCCTTTTTGCACGACAAATTGGATGAGGAGATCTACATGGTCCAGCCACCAGGTTTCTCAAATGGCACAAACTGTGTGTGGCGATTGCGTAAAGCTCTCTATGGTCTCAAGTAGTCACCCCGCTGCTGGAATCAAGAGATCACAACAACTCTGGAAAAGGGTGGCTTCAGAAGAAGTCCAGTGGACCCTGCCCTATTTCTCAGTCCCCCTTCACAGCCGTTGGTGGCCATTCTCATGTATGTTGATGATCTCCTCATTGCATCTCCCAACATGTCCGCAGTCTCCGCGTCTAAGTCCCTCCTCCAAGCAGCCTACAAGATGAAAGACTTGGGACCGGCTCGAGTCTTCTTGGGCATGGAGCTCGAGCGAGACCGAGCACGCCGCACTCTGCACGTGCACCAGGCTGCGTATGTCTGCAGCCTGGGGGAGCGCTTCCATGCTCTCCTCGCTGCAGCACCCTCCGCCTCTACACCCATGACTCCTGCTGGGCAGTCACTGCTAAAGTCCCAAGATCCATCCACACTGGGGGAGAAAGTTGACGTCATTGACTATCTGAGAGTCATAGGGTCGCTGATGTACCTTGCTACCACCACCCGGGCCGATGTGGCTTTTGCCGTCAACTTCCTGTCTCAGTTCTCCCAGTGTCCACGAGAGCGGCACCTGGAAGCTGCTTTGTGAGATGTGCACTATGCTCTCTCCACACCACGTGTCGGTCTCTTCTTC
>SZWC01008134.1:4101-28658 GCA_023375785.1 Penium margaritaceum
ATATACGTATACATATACATATACATATACATATACATATACATATACATATACGTATACATGTATGTATACATATACGTTCACATATATGTATACATATGCATATGCATATGCTCATTTATATGCGTATGCATAGGCGTATGCATATACCTATATATACATAGTTGTGGGCTGTTTTGCCTCTGTATGTTGAACAAAAAAAATCCAGACCCTCAGAATAGTCAGTCCAAGAAGGAGTAGCAAATGGTCACCTCAGCCATTGTGGCTGAGATGAACTACGGCACAAACGGAAAAAGTCGTCATAGGTTATATTTGTAGAAATGCAATGTAAAAACCATGTCGTTGTACGTGGCAGAGCCACATGGAAACAAGACCTAAGGGACCAAGTAGAGTGGAGGAGGTGTGACCCGGTGGATCCTACACCACGGCACTCCTTTTGCCTCCAATCCACATGAACTGTGTTTTTGAGGCTAGGATCAATCCAGACTCCAGCCAATTGATTACTG
Source organism: Penium margaritaceum (assembly GCA_023375785.1). Lineage (NCBI taxonomy): Eukaryota > Viridiplantae > Streptophyta > Zygnematophyceae > Desmidiales > Peniaceae > Penium > Penium margaritaceum. The sequence goes on from SZWC01008134.1 coordinate 4,608, forward strand.
TACGGTCGCGGATACCCCAGGAGACTAGCCTTAAGTCCCCATTATACACTGTAATTCATTGTGGACCATTCTTAACATTAAAAATGGTCTGCACGCTACATTCCTCTCCGTTTGCTCCAAAACGTCCTGGCTTATCCTTGTTGATGGAGGTTTGATCATCGTGTACTTCAAGATTCAATCCATGCAACAAAGCATGAATAAGAGCAGATTTGTTAAGTTGTGTCTTTTGCAACAATGTTGCATCACGTTCATGCACAATCAACTGCGCACGTGCGTGGTTTTCACGATTGTGATCATCCTCGTACAACATTCCTTGTTGATCGCATATTCCCATGGCTCTTACCAAAATGAGACATGTACAATCCTTGTAAAATTCTCACAAGTGTTGGTGAGTCATCCTTCAAAGTCTCCTCACACGTGTGTATTTGTCGCATGGTCAATGCCTTTTTGGACGAACATTGTCAAGAATGTCTTGCAAATTTGGAAGAGGGTACGTAGGATGAATGTTTCCACATTGCGTGTGGTATGTGTTTAGTAAGCTGTTGTGGTGACACCTCCTCCCCCATTGCGAGGTGTGTCCTTGCGCCTAGTGAACCAGGCGTCCCCACAAAAAATGTCCAGGTCCACACAACACTTCCCATGTTATTCAGACATGATCCCTTCCAAGGGGTTTTTGCCAAGGTAGTATCTCCCCGCAACATTGTTTTTTCGTGCAACCTAAGATCCGAACATCAGTCCTCAGATTGCAAACCACATGTTCATGACCATGCGTAGGTCTATTAGACCTTTCTCAGCACCTGTGAATTGGTTGGATGAATTCAAACAAGCTCCACTAAGCCCATGCAACTTGCATGCTAGCTTTTTCCTTAGGTTTGGGAGGCACCAAGATCCAAAGACATGGTTGCTGAGCACACATGCATTTCCGTTCAAATATTTCACTCATTCTTTGAAGTAGGTGGCATTGGTCATCTGGCATGCGCAATTGCTGTCAAAGTCCATCATTGGGCAAGACAATGCTCTGACCTAGATGATCTTGGTCTCAACCATCATCCCCTCATTTTTGTCTGAGATGGGTACCGTATGCTGCCGTTCACGTCCCTCTCAAAAGCACACTACTTTTGAACTAGTTTAGGTGAGATAACCAATCTCAACAACCATGGATGTTTTCCACAAACAAAGTGTTCATTTTGCGGTATTCACCAATCGGGTGTACCATGATCACGATCATTGCAATACAAGTTAAAAGAACACCTTTTGGGTGTCAATTCCATGTGATTGAACACTTCCAGATCACATCCGATGATCCTAGAACTACTAGTTCCTAAATTGCTTTGCGATTATCTCATTGTGTCCAAGGGTTCCATTCAAGAACCTGTCAATGGATTGTGTTTTCCAAGTTGTGACAACCTGTGCTTCTTCAATGTCTTCTAGTCTGTACATTCTAACACTCCATTTTACTCAATCGAGTGTTTTTCATGTGCCTTATCTAAGGCACTTAAAGAGGGTATCCCCTCATTGAAGACATCTGAAAAACCACCACAATCCTAGGTATCAGTATAGCAACATCCAAGAACCCATTTCAGTCGCATTCGGTAAGGTACATCAATTAAACCATCCCCAAAACCAAGGGACTTAAGTTGCTTCACCATGACCTTTCAAGTAAGTGAATCATGGTTCGACTACACCGTAGTCATTACGATATCTTTTGGAGATTGGTTTTGTTCCAACAAATTGGATGTTGGATTTTTCTTGTGATTTCACATAGAAATCACGTAGGCGGTGCTATACCATGTCTTTGGCATGGTCAGAAATCATCCGCTTTATGTTTGAAGAGCGTGAAATATACGACTAGTGTACCGTATCACGGTACCATCAACTTTGAGGAGTTTCTTAAAACATCAGAAGAATCTGATTATAAACATCTTTTCTCAAGGGCCTTCTTGAAGATTCCTTTTACATCAACATCTAGTTACGACGCACTAGTCATTATTCTTTTTCAATGTTCATTATGACTTGCTATGTGTTCGTTCGGACCACCAAGATGTAGTAGCTAACACATTGTTAGCTTAAAGCTATTAGCTTATAGATCGCCTCCACAGTCGTAAGCTTTGAACACAAAACCTACACGTTGACGTGATCCGAACTAAGTCGTAGTTGGTTTGCAAATATCTATGAGATCGTCACACTACTATGGAGCACAATTAGTGGAAAATGAGTGTCGCCCATTTCTCTGAAGTGGATATTCTCCAAACTCTGGACAAACTCATGTAAGCAACATTGGTTCACGTAATTTTGTCTATCAATATCCCTGATGTATTCACTCGTTGAGCGATGATAGACTGAAGGTATCACCTTTAAATTTGTTCACTTTGGACATTCAGTCGATCTCATCATATGCCAGAATTGACTCTTGCGATCTTCGACCACTGTACTACGGCATCTTGAATTGTTGAGGACCCATAGAATATTTTTGCCCTTTCTGGTGCATTTACAACCCCCCATTGACAATCATCCTTGTCTTCGGAAGAGGGTTGTCAGTACACTCATGTACCCTTTTATTTGTCAGTATGAGTTGGGTACCACGGCTTGTATCCATCACTCACCAAGTGAGAATATGCCAGTGGTTTCACCATTGAGTTTTAATATTGGGGATATCATCCTTGATACGTTCAATCACGGATCGATGTTTGCATCGGCCATGACTAATGGTGCACATAATCTTTGAAAGGTACTGATGCATCTAGTACACACTGTGCAAGGGTAGCACGTTGTCAATCCTCGAGGATTGAAGTCGACATGCTAACACACCAGGTCTCTTTAACATCTCATGAAATGGGCCAAGTCATGAAATGATAGCATTTTCCTTTGAAAATCATAGCGCAATGGGGCATACGACTGGTGTAGCACACGTCCTGCGCCCACGAAACCACTTGTTTGGTACAAATGGTGTCACCATTTTTATCCAAAGCATCAACTGGTATCGTCAGCTTGGTCAAATTTCACAAAACCATTGTGATCATTTGTCCGTGCAACTTATCCATAACTAGGTGTTGTGATCGACGCACCAACTCTTGGTGGATAGGGTTTTTGTGCATGTCGTGCACGATTTCTGTGGATGCCGTGTACCCAACTTCACATGGTTGAAGTACAATGGCATTAAGTTTATACCATGATCCACTGGAAAGTGGGTTCTCTTGTACTTGGTCATGCGTGCTAACCCCTTGCGGTCATGCAAGCTGTTCCTGTTCTTGAATTGGTGCTCAACCGACTGGGTTTTTGTAGCACGTTCCATTAATGGAAACAGAGGAGTTTGTCCACCTTTAACATAGTCCAAATTTGAGGAAATCGTCCTCGTCACACGTGACTTAGCCATAAAGTTTGGTTTGTACATCTTTCGGAAATACCTTCCCATACTGCTATTGGCAGGGCAAAGTTTTCAACCTCCAATGATTGTCACTGTCGGTGACGATCAATGCTGCTGTGTTTTTGTTATGCCGTTCAGGCATACATCTGATCATCCCAGCCGTCCGTGATTTTTCCTAAACATGCCTGTTGATTCTGTGTTTGAAGAATTCAATAGCATGACCAGCCTTGACTTCGTCGATATGCCTTGCAAACATCAGACAAAGTGTTTTGGCGCTTCAAAAATTATGTTCTTGATGCAGTTGCTCATAGAACCATTATGCGCATGTTTCATATGCTGCCCCTAGGTGGTCTACTGCAACCTAGCATGATTAGAAAAGCGTTTGCTAGTTCTTGCTAGTGGGTGTAACGGGGTGCGATCAGCACCGACATTATCAATGCAAGAGGCATTGTATAATATGTGTTTTACCATTGACACTAACATAGTTAGTTTAACCAGAACTCCTGGCCGCAGTGCATTCGTCACTTGTATCAGCTGTGCACTCGGCACCCATGACAAAGGTTCTGTTTGTCGCCTTTGTCAATTGTGCAATCGGTGTTCATGATAACGGTGCGTTTGGCACTAGTTTCAACGATTTCAATGATGCACTCTTCCGCCATACATGCATGGTAATTGTGTGTTTGGCACTTGCATGAATGCCACAACTTCATCCCCCATGTTGGTTATGTTCCAAGTGCATTCGTCACTTGTCAATTTTGTGGGATTGGCCCTTGATTGGGGATTCTCACCATCGCGTGTGTGTTGAGTACGATTGGCACTCACATCTTCCTTTTAGCAAAAATCCAAGCACAAATCACTTATACATTATCCTTGGTGGAATCGGCATTCGTTTTGGTCACATCTCCGTACACCATGAGCGGTGTGTTTGGCACTAGCATCACGAATGCATTCAAAATCTATGATTAAGTAAAAGTAGCACTTTTTCAGTGTTTGAAACCAAGAAGATTTCTGCAGCCAGCACTTGCGCTATTGCCAGTAGTGCAATCGTCGACCTAACATGGAAAAAGTGCAATGGTGCATCCGTTTGAGACAGTGCATGAAAAGGAATCATGTCATGCATCAATGCTACATGGTGTGTGGCGGGAACATGACATTATTTCTAGCGTTTCTGGGTTCCTAAGCTATTTTCTGTGTAATGTTGGCATATGCGTTTTTTCATGTACAGCATCATCATATGCGTTGTTTATTGTGCAATGTTTTCATATGTGTTTTTCTTGTGCGGCATTTTCATATGCGTTGTTTTGTGCTCGACATCGGTACATCAGCTATATAGTTCCAAAAACTGGGTATATGTGACCTGAACCCTTTTTTTTCTTTTCTTTTCTTTTCATGTGGAGGTGATGAATCAAGAGCAGATTTTNTGCATCCGTTTGAGACAGTGCATGAAAAGGAATCATGTCATGCATCAATGCTACATGGTGTGTGGCGGGAACATGACATTATTTCTAGCGTTTCTGGGTTCCTAAGCTATTTTCTGTGTAATGTTGGCATATGCGTTTTTTCATGTACAGCATCATCATATGCGTTGTTTATTGTGCAATGTTTTCATATGTGTTTTTCTTGTGCGGCATTTTCATATGCGCTGTTTTGTGCTCGACATCGGAACATCAGCTTTATAGTTCCAAAAACTGGGTATATGTGACCTGAACCCCTTTTTTTTTTCTTTTCATGTGGAGGTGATGAATCAAGAGCAGATTTTCAATCATAAATCGTCAATGAGGTGTAGGTGTGGAAAGTGTAAAGGAATTTATAAAGAATCATTGCTTATCGTACAGCAGGAAATAAGGACCTTCTAAGGAACCTTAACCTTTTTCCATCATCATTCTGGAAAATGAAAGGGAATTCAGTGGTTCTCCACTTTTGTCCACTAAGGGACTTGAAAGGACGAGATAGTTGAGATATCCATGAATTCAAGGACTCTCATATGCCCATGCAGCGGCCAAAAGTAACTTAGCTATCCAACCCATTTCCATGCTCGATTGCGACATGCATCACCAAATGAGCAGGGAAAACAAAAGGACATGGGCATGCAGATAACTGACGGTTAGCGACAAAAGTTGCTGATCAAACACCTCACAAGCCGTCAATAGATGGATGTCTGGGTGACGGATGGCAAGGGCGGCGATCGGCAACTTTTGTCACTGATGGTTGATTGGCCGATAACCCTATACTGCGAGGGGGATCTTGGAATTCCGGCCGCCAGCTTTAGAATTGAAGACAAATACAGCATAGTTGTGGTTACACCCTCTAGTTTAGGCATTCCTGGGGTCTTTAAACATATTTTTGCACGGGCACCTGCCAGGCCCCACAGTAGAGAGGCCTTTCAGATCTCCTTTTAATGCATAGGATGTCTCAAATACTCCTGCAAACCCTGCAAAGAATTCTTCCGCAAGTATGAAAAACCCCTCCATTGAGGGTTTTGTGATACTGGTGGATGGGGTCCATGTCACGCGTCAATGCTGCAACATGAAATTTTTACATGGTTTCTTTCCTTGTTACTCATTGAGGGGTAGCAGAGACAGTTGGGGGGATGGGTTATGTATCACTCAGACGTGGGGGGATGGCTTAACGTTTTCCAAAAACTGGGCACCAGGGGATTTCACCACTTGAAAGAATTCTTACATCGTACTGATACATGAACTCCACAGGCACCACTTCTACTAGAAAGTTTTCCTTTTCCCTTTCCCTGTGTTTCACTGCTGTGTTCCCTCCTGTTTGCACTAGAATTTTTCTTCTGGAGCTTGCAGTAGTGCGAAAGGCTATTCCCAGAAAAGATGCAGGATTTTGTGACTGTCTTGTTTTCCCATCCACAAGCTCCTCATGGTTGTCTTACGTCTTGGAAGGCTTCTGATTACCCACCCTTTCCAATTGATATTTTGTGAATCTTGCTGGGGAGAATTCTGCAAATGTTTATGGTGGTTCTGGCCAGGACGTATTTACACTCAGACTCGGCTAGTAATGCTGCATTGATGCACCTCACTGTAGATGGTCCAAGGTTTGCCTTGAAAATCTAGCATGCAGGCTCAAGTTCAAGGGGCTTGTTGGAAAGGCTTTTCATGAGCTACTCCATCAATTGCCACATGGGATCAGGGATCTTCGTTAATTTATATTGTCTAGCAAGTTCTCAAAGTCCTAGAGGCACTCCATGAGCTTGCGGTCATCTTCTTGGACTTTGGATAGCCGCCTAAACACTGGCTTGGAGACAGAATATCTAACAGTGAAGCATGGGGACTGAGTTAGGTGCATTCGCATACACTGTATTCAGTCATATCTTCACCAACAAGAGGACTGCATTGTGAATGTACACCAGACCAACAGATCCTGGAGCGTTTTTATTCATATGATAGAGGTCCAACAATAATTTCATCTGTGGCTTTCAAAGGGCTAAGTCCAAATGTCTGGAAATTTGGTGCTTCATAACCTTTGAGATCTTGGTGCCCACTGGGGCATCATCATCCTCAGGATGTCCTCGGAACAGTTCATTCCATCATCATTGATACATTTTCGGCCTTGAGACCTTGGGATGGGTGGACGGGATCAGGTTTTTCCTTTCCATTTTATTGGGAACCAAGGTGACCATAACGGAGCTTCTTGGAGCTTCTTGTGCACATTGCCTTGCTGAAGGCACATCTTTGATGGGTATGAACTGCTAGATGCATGTTCCTGACTACAAAACTTCCATTCATTGGTTTAACCAACTGCCGCCAGTTTTCATCCAGCTCTTTCTAGACTGCAACAGGTATCCAAGCTCCTCCAGCTTTGGGGGATGAGTAAGGGGAGCCTGAAATTTGGTGTCAATTTCCATGACTGAGTACTGCTGACTTTACACCAAAAGATTTATGGTGATGCCTTGTGGCCTTGTCACTTGGAGCCCTTCTGCCATGCCTCCAATGAGGGTCACTCTATTGCCAACACTCTAGGTTATGAGCTGCTCACGACTGAAAACTAGCAGCACCACGATTTCCTCTGTCCATATTTTTCGTCCAAACTCCAGACCCACAACAGCTGGCTGGCTCCATGGTGATGATGGCATTCTCTCACCATTTTATCCCCTTGCCCATCTGCTCCAATCTGTCAGGATTGAACTTTGGCCCTTGCCTCTGCACCCTGAAGGCATTGTGACTGGATTTGTGGTAGCTTTGGAAAAGAAAATGGCAACTTGCAGCACTGTGACCATCAAAGAACAATCTCAAGTGATGTTTTGGTGCTTGTGCACAAGCCTCACCCTCCTCATGGGTGGATTCTAGCATGCCTGAGGTATCACACTGGGTGCACAGCTTTAAATGCAGTGGTGTGGGAGCAGATGCACAACTAGCGCAGAAGGGCTGCTGCTTTGCGACAGAAACTTCGACCATTGGACTTGGATGACAAGGAAATGCTGCAGAATCAGACGGAACTAGAGAGAAAACTGTGGATGCCTGAGTAGCCAAAGTGGCAGAAGCAGCAGCAGCAGTAGTTGATGCATCAGATGCAGCCCACAATGAACATGTTTTTTTCTGTGCTGTGATTAATTGCAAACAACCAATGCGTGATGGAAATTGTGAAACTCCATGTTCAACTCCCCACGTAGGCACCATTCCAGCTTCTAGCTAATTAGTTTCCCAGTTTAGGCGGGATTGGGGTACCCTAATGGCACCTTGTTTTGGAGCTAACAAAATGTGCTCAGTTTTGGGATTGGTTAATAGTTCAGTTAAAGCTCCCTTGGAAGTGGGAGGAAATCATTTTGAAAATGGCTGTAGGTAAAAAGGCCAAAAAATAAGGTAGAAACCAAAAACGAGTTTAGTGGATTTTTCTGCTCACCACTACAGCCGTGCATGCTTTTTGAGCACTCGCAGTTACGTTGGCACCACCAACCCTGTCCGATATTGGCTGTAAGGGGAGTTAAACATGGAATTTTGAATCTAGGGGGGCAATTTCTGTCTACCCCTCCTTGCAAGCGGCCCTAAGTACAAGCTGGGTCTGTTGAATGAAGGAAGAAGAAAAGGTTTGGAGGTTCTGAGTTCAGGCGGCAGTGTGGTAAATTTTTATCAAGCACTCACATCATGCTATAGCGCCTCAAGGACATGCGTCCTTTCATGCCCCCCCACCCCTAAAGGAAATGGGGGGGTGGGGGGGGGGGGGGGAAGAAAATTGAAGCCGAGGAAGAAGCTGGTGTGCATAATCATCCATTGTTATCTGTTCTAGCTTCAAATACACCAGATTCCTGACGTAATGAAGTCTTTTTTGACAGTTTGGTGACTATTGACACTCAAGGTGGCACTTTTTTAAGGGACTGCTTGACATCAAAACAAACTTCAAGGCCCTCGCACAAGCCAACGAAGGCCAGGCACTGGACCAAGGGCGTGGGGTACCCTTCGTATGGGGCTACATATCACCTGCACCCCACACACTTTTGCAATGAAATTGGTAGGGATTTCAGCATGCTGCTGGCTTGGACACAGGTAGTAGATGCAGTGGTGCGAGTGACGAAGCTTGAAGCTTAGGTATGGTGGATGTCGTTCCGCTACTCACCAAGCGCCTCACCAACAAAGCAAGTACAGCTGTGGCTCGGGTGGTAGGGAAGTTTCTGTCGGCCTCCTCCTATCCCAATTCCCCAGCCTCCACTCCTCAGATGTGAAGCTGCCCATGCAATCCTGTGCATCTTCTGAATGTGAGCGTTTTCTTTCTGCAGACCAGCTCACTCATACTGTCTGCAGGAACAGACTAAAATTGACTACCATGGAACCCTAGTTCATATCAATGCATACCCAAGGAAGCAATACAAGGGCGAGAAGGGAAAGTGACATTATAATGCCAGCTTCCTCTCTGAAGAGGAGTCTGACAGTGAGGGGGATAGTGCGATAGTGGAGGAGATGTAAGAAAAGGAGGAAGGTGGAGACGGCAGGTTTTCTGGCAGCTTGGATGAGGAGATGGAGGGGGAAGAGGAGAATGAGGAGGTTTTTTTGGATGGGGAGGAGGAAGAGGGCCAGAAATAGCAGCAGCAGATGGCCAGGAGCAGCAGAGGTTGTGTGCAGAGGAGGTGGAGGTGTGGGAGGATGCTTGAGGAAACGGATCAGCGGAGGCAAGAGGTGTTGGTTTGGGGACAAGTCAGAGAGCAGAGGGGTGAGGATGAGGATGGGGAATGAGGATGTAGCATAGGGTGGAGTTGTGGATGATGCAGCAGAGGAGGATGCAAGTTGGAGAGCAGCGCATGAGGCTAGTGCTCTGCATTTAACAGAGGGAGAAGAAACAAGAAACAAGAAAACAACCAGATTCATGCGACCACACCACTCCAAGCTGGCTATGATGAGGCTACAGCTGTAATGAGGGAATCTAGGATCTGTAGGGAAACTAGGGCTGCTGGAAGCAGAAATTCTGCAGCTGCAAGGAAGGCTGTTAAGGCACTGGCTGCAAAACAGGGCAGCTAGAGCAGTAGCAGCCACCAAGGCAACTAGTAGGGCAGGAAGTGCATAAAGGGAGAACAGTAGGGTAGGGATTTGAGAGATACTAATGTCCATTGAAAAACCAATAATTGTGTCCTTTTCATGACTCCAAAATGTTAGTGTTTGTGTCGATGCGATCACTGCAAAATAGATACTAGGTTGAAACTGGCTGAGCACGGGTTAAACTATTCTCTGCATAGATTTCAGAGCTGAATTTGTGGATATGGAAAGTAATTTAGGGGAAATCGTAGCATGCTCTCCCCCCCCCCCCTCCCAAACAGGTTCCCTAGGTGCCGAGGTGGCAGGTGTTGCATGGGACCACATTGATGGACAGCAGTTCATGTTGATGTATCTCAGTCCTACGGGCCCAAGTTGACACTATTTCCTTCATCGCGATCTTGTGGAACTGGTTAAGCTCGAGTGCCATAATAAAAGATTGTGCTATTACCAGGATTCCTTTATCAAGGTCTCATCCTTCAATCCTGGGTCTCATCCTTCAATCTCTGCACAATTCAAGACAGTAAATGTGTTCCTCCTTGTCACCTCCTACTTTCTTGCTTTCATTTCCAAGAATTTCCATGTTTCCAACATTTCCCAGCCATAACTCGATGAATCTGTCATTGTGTATGTTTTTACTTCATTCTCATCTACAATCACATTTCAAAGGAGTAAAATTGAGAGACATGTAAAGTATCAAAATGTCATACAAATTTCTGCTGCCTTCAGCATATCTCTAAGGGTCCTCCTACACTGGGAGAACGGCCATGCTGAGCCCCAAAATGGGAAAGATTTCAATACTCCTTAAGACAGTATTCTGTTTAACAAGTAGAAGTTGCAAGTATGATAAAGTACAATGTTGGGAAAATCTTATTTGATGAGGTTCTAGAAACTATGGACTCTGTGATGCGAAGCGGTGTTAACATCAAGCAATTTCAGCAAAACAATTTTACACCTCAAAGACCAAGGGTTAGGAACACTAGATCGTGGAGATGTGTAGGCCAATCGCCCCTAAACTTTGAGTACCTGGAAACATACTGATGAACCTGGTGTTCCATTTCACAAACATCATGTAGCATCAAGACCAAACTGAGCACTTCAACGGATTTGATGACCCCTTGTACTACTATTTGGAGTGGACAAGGAGATGAACTACTTCATGAAGGCCATTCTAGGGCATCCAGATTGTGGAAACATTGTGGAAACAATTCATCATTCTTGATTATTGAGTAATCATCGTCGAGTGGTCAGTCTTCATCGGTGAAATGCCACCGATTATAGCTTGGATCCTTCCGAAAACCCTTTTGAGTCTTTAGTTATCCCATCCAAGGATACTTCTGTAGTTATGGAAAATCTAGAAGTTTCATGTTGTTTGTGTACATCTCTAAAGGAATTTAGAAATTGCTTAGCGGAATGTAAAGTGGAAGTTCCACTCACGTTGTAATTTGTTTTCCTGTGAGTAAGGTTTGTTGGAGTGATGCTCCTCACCATGGCAGGAGTGACTCCAAAAAGGAACACCAAAAAGACAAGCTGTAGTGGCTTAGTGGTTAATGGTATCCACCTATAGAGGGAGGGGTCCATGTTCAAGTCCCACAAGATGAATTTCTATCCTGCCTCAAGGGAGGTGGAAAATAGATGCCAGGAAGCTAGCTCAACCTCTAGAGTTCCTCTTTAAGTTTCTAGAAGACCAGGAGAGGGTCCAGGAAGGTGGCACACCTTCTAGAAGGGGTGACTTGTCCTACAAGGCATCTAGAAGTGTCTAAGTTTTCTGGACACCTTCCCTCCTACTAGAAGCAAGCTGAGGAATCTAGGAAGGGGCAGAAGCTTCTAGAGGAGGGAAGGGATGCCTTCCTAGGTGAGAAAAAGGACAACCTACCAATAGACACTCTAGAAGCCATAGAATCTGCTAGGAAGCTCCAAATCTGGCATGCTTTGGTGTTCTGGAAAGCTTAGATCAGTGGCTATAAATTCCATTGCTTGTAAGCCTTGAAAAAAAGAGTTATTTCCCAGTCAATTGAGGCTAAAACTATTGCCTCACTCTCTGACCAGTTTTCTGCCATCCTTGGAACCAGTTGCCTCCACAGTTTCAGTCTATCCAAAAACAGTTGGTGGTGTAAACCAGCCATTGCTAGGGACCCTCCAGGGTGCACACTCACCCTCACGCCAACAAAGGGTTATGGGCCCACACCTCTAAGGGGTTCAAAGACAGCTTGATTTCATGCTTCCAACAGCAAGACATGACAAGTAGCGAGCAAGAGAGGTCGACACTCACTTGCAAGCTATGATCCTCCTTCTGGCCTTGCCGGACAGTTGGAGTCCCATGATCACAGTCCTTGGTGGCTGGCCTTCCAATGAGCTGAAGTACCCAAAGGTTGCTGAGTACGTGCGCAATGACTGGATGCAACGTGGCGGTCGAGAGAGTGCACCGGCATCAAGTTCACCTTACACGGTTCATCCTCAAAGTGGAGGCCGAGGCGACAAGTGGAAGGGTGCCAAACAGGACACCAAGAAGGGTGACAAGAAGGGGTAGTGCTTCAACTGCGGCAGGGAGGGCCACTACGGGCGCAACTGTCCCAAGAAGAAAACAGATCGGTCGCAGCGGGGCGGGAAGAAAGATGAGCACGCCCTTATGGCGTACAACTCCACCAACTTGAAGGATCCGGGAGTTGCCGTCATTGACTCCGGATCAGGCCGCCACACGCAATGCAACAGGGCGGCATTTGTCACCTACGGCGCCTCGGAGAGACGCATGACGGTGGCCAATGGAAAAACAGAGGTGGCCGCCGGTGAGGGTAACGTCCGCATTGAGTCAATTGTGGATGGNGGTGCCAAACAGGACACCAAGAAGGGTGACAAGAAGGGGTAGTGCTTCAACTGCGGCAGGGAGGGCCACTACGGGCGCAACTGTCCCAAGAAGAAAACAGATCGGTCGCAGCGGGGCGGGAAGAAAGATGAGCACGCCCTTATGGCGTACAACTCCACCAACTTGAAGGATCCGGGAGTTGCCGTCATTGACTCCGGATCAGGCCGCCACACGCAATGCAACAGGGCGGCATTTGTCACCTACGGCGCCTCGGAGAGACGCATGACGGTGGCCAATGGAAAAACAGAGGTGGCCGCCGGTGAGGGTAACGTCCGCATTGAGTCAATCGTGGATGGAAGACTTGTCACGAGCACAATCCACGATGTGTTGCATATGCCCAACTTTGGGGCAAACCTGCTCTCCGTCAGCTGCCTTACCGACAAGGGACTTGAGGTGCTCTTCACAAAGAAGGAGGTCGTCATCCGCAAGGAGGGCAAAGGTGAGGTGATTGCGCGTGCCAAGAGAGAGGACGAATTGTACTTGCTACGCGCGAAGATCCTCAGCAGCCGGGTGGGGTCCAACGACGCCAATCTTGCAATGAAGGATGGAGGAGACCTGGAACTATGGCACCGCCGACTGTGTCACATTTCTCCATCGACAGTGAAGGAGATGGCTAAGAGGGAAGTTGTGCGGGTCTCCAAATCAGCGGCCTTGATGGAACCAAGGAGACCGTGTGTGAGCCATGCATCATTGACAAATCGACTCGGCAGCCGTTTGCCACCAAGGGGACGCGTGCATTGGCAAAACTGGCCGTGGTACACATAGATGTGTGTGGACCGCTTGAGAGCTCCATTGGCGGAGCTCGCTACTTCCTCACCTTCATCGATGACCACAGACGGAAACTCTACCTCTACCCAATGAAGCGGAAGAGTGAGGTCCTTGCGTGCATGCAGGAGTTTGTGGCACATGTGGAGTGGCAAACAAAGTTGAAGGTGAAGGCGTTCCGGAGTGACAATGGCAGTAAATATGTGGGGTACCTTGGGTGGATGAAGAGCAAGGGGATTGGGTGGCAGAAAACAACTCCACACTCCCCACAATAGAATGGCATCACAGAGAGAACAAATCGCACAATCCTTAACATGGTGGGATCCATCTTGAGTGACGCCGGCCTTACACAATGGTATTGGGCGGAGGCGGCAAGGACAGCAGCGTACATCATGAATCTCATGCCGACCAAGCCGTTGAAGGACAAGGAGAGCAAGGCGTGGAAGACGCCACAAGAGGTGTGGAGCGGGAGGAAGCCGGCGGTGGGTCACCTCTGCACGTTTGGTTGTGTTGCACATGCAATGGTGCAGGCACATGAGGGACGGAGCAAGCTGGACTCGCGTACCCGCTGGTGCATTTTCCTTGGATATGAGAGCGGAAGCAAGGTGTATTGGCTCTTTGACCCAAGATGGTAGCAGATTGTGCGGAGTCGTGACGTCACGTTCGACGAGAAAAGCCGTTGGATTGACAAGGAGGCAGGTCTCTCCAAGAGGGGGGGGTGGATGCCACTCCTTGAGGGGGAGACGCCGGAGGACGTGAATGAGGGTGACGTCCTTGCATCACCACCAACCGGAGAGCATCGCCTAAGGGATGGGCGAGCGGCAGATTTTGTTCCGGCCAGTTTGGATGAGGAATCTAAAGCACCGGAGATGGACGTGGAGGCGGGGAGTCGACCAATCTCTTCAAGGTCTCCAAGAGAGGGGGAGCAGGCGCTTGGAGAGGATGGTGCCAAAAGGGGACAGCAACAACAACAACCGCCTCGAGAGCCCCGCACGAGCAGCCGTGTGCAAAGAAAGAAAAAAAGGTACGATGTCGACAAGGGCATCTGGACTGGGTTTGCACAAGTCTTCTTCACGCAAGAGGAGCATGAAGGAGGCACTGCACCAGAAGGATGGGGCTGAGTGGGAGGGAGCGATAAAATGTGAGCTTGCCTCGCATGAGGAGAAAGGCTCCTCAGTTGCAGGTTGAGCATGGACGACTGCCATGGGTGATGCGCAAGGGGCAGATTGTTGGAGTGATGCTCCTCACCATGGCAGGAGTGACTCCAAAAAGGAACACCAAAAAGACAAGCCGTAGTGGCTTAGTGGTTGATGGTGTCCACCTATAGAGGCAGGGGCCCGGGTTCAAGTCCCACAAGATGAATTTCTGTCCTGCCTCAAGGGAGGTGGAAAATAGATGCCAGGAAGCTAGCTCAACCTCTAGAGTTCCTCTTTATGTTTCTAGAGGGCCAGGAGAGGGTCCAGGAAGGTGGCACACCTTCTAGAAGGGGTGACTTGTCCTACAAGGCATCTAGAAGTGTCGAAGTTTTCTGGACACCTTCCCTCCTACTAGAAGCAAGTTGAGGAATCTAGGAAGGGGCAGAAGCTTCTAGAGGAGGGAAGGGATGCTTTCCTAGGTGGGAAAAAGGACAACCTACCAATAGACACTCTAGAAGCCATAGAATCAGCTAAGAAGCTCCAAATCTGGCATGCTTTGGTGTTCTGGAAAGCTTATTTCAGTGGCTATAAAATGCCACTACTTGTGAGCCTTGAGCAAAAGAGTTCATTCCCAGTCAATTGAGGCCAAAACTCTTGCCTCACTCTCTGACCAGTTTTCTGCCATCCTTGGAACCAGTTGCCTCCACAGTTCAGTCTATCCAAAAACAGTTGGTGGTGTGAACCAGCCACTGCTAGGGACCCTCCAGGGTGCACACTCACCCTCAGGCCAACAAGGCTAACACAGGGATTCATTATTGCCATGGTGTGCCCATTGCCATGAGTGCCGTTGATCTTACTCCCTGGTTTGACGATTAAGGAGTGGCCGGACACTAATCTGAGTTTATACTTGGATTCCTTGGAGTTTTCCATGCATGATCAAGCTTTGAATAGCTGAATCTGACTGATTATTCATAAATTTAGCCTAGCCTGAACTTTGGGTGTTGTGCCCGTGGAATCTGGTATCCGCTATGGTTGGCGGGATAATCCACTGCCAGTGATCTGAGTTCATCCCCAACGAGCTCCAAATGCCCCAGGGGCATGAAACAAGTAACTAGAAGGACATCCTTGACCAGGATGAAATTCTCCTTGACTTCTGGGCGAGGAAAGGTGCTCCAACGAGTCATCGTCGAAGCGCCTCCCATTACCTAGCGAGCAAGGCAAGGTGGGCGGCTCCACCAAGGGTTACTTCAACGGCCGTAGCAGGGGCTCTACTGCTCCGTTTTGGGCGTGCTTGGATGCTTTGGAAAGCTTAGATCACAGGCTATAAGAATCTGATATAATTTCACTATTCTCACTAACACAGTTGTTTTTTTATTCAGTTCTACTGAATGCGACGTGTTCTTCCCAGTCACATCAGTGATCCTTGTGCTCAACACTCTTCACCAAAGGTGTCCATTGGCTGCCCAAAACATTGGTATCATGCATCAGTGAGAGCTAGGCATCCTTGAGGGTGCCTCTACACCCATTATTTCTAATGAAGGGTTATGGGCTCACGTGCCTAGAAGGACCCTAGGTCTACAACTTTCACGCTACTGCTGCGCGCCATGGAATTAACCGAGCAAGAGAGCATCGGCGCCGTCTCGAAGTTTTGATGGGAACAGCTTCCCTTTGTGGAGATGGAAGCTTGAGGTCTACCACAATGACAAAGGCCTTCTTGAGCTGGTCAATTGTAAAGAGACCGCCTCTCCAGATACCGTGACGCCGGAGGAAGTGGACAAGTACAAGAAGTGCAACAAGAAGGCTCTTGCTTTGTTGGTGTTAGCGCTAGCTCCGATGCAACGCGCACTGATTCAAGGACGCACAGAGCCCGTGGAGACCTGGAAGAAGCTCTGCACCATCTATCAGTCCACCAACCTTGCTAGCCAGTTCTTTGTTTTCAAGAGGCTCGTCACCCTCTGAGCCAATAAAGGCGATGAAATCATGGAGATCATGCAGCATATCAAGTCCCTTAGTGCCGAGGGAGTAGCCACCGGATGGAAGGTTGACCCTCAGCTGCAAGCCATGATCCTCCTTTTGGCCTTGGCGGCCAATTGGAGTCCTATGATCACCATCGTAGGCGGCTGGTCCGCCGATGAGCTGAAGTACCCAAAGGTGGCTGAGTACGTCCACAACGAATACGACGTGGTGGGAGAGAGAGCGTGGCAACTTCAAGTTTCGCCTATGCCATCCAATTCGAGGTGGAGGAGGAGGCAAGAATGTGAAGGGTGCCAAGTAGGGCAGCAAGAAAGGTGACAAGAGGGGGGAGTGCTACGTGTATGGCAAAGAAGGCCACTACGCACGCAAATGTCCCAACAGAAAGTCGGACCAGCCAGGGAAGGCTGGAAAGAAGTACAACCTTGCAGTGATGGCAAAGGAGTTCGCCGACTTGACAGATAAGGGAGTCTCCGTGATTGACTCCGGATCGCGTCGCCACATGCAATAAAACCGGTCAACATTCGTCACCTACAGTGCCTCAGAGTGGCACATGACGGTGGCCAATGGCAAAACAAAGTTGGCTGCCGGTGAAGGCAACGTTCGCATCATGATGGATGTGGACGGGGAGGCTGTCACGAGCACACTTCACAACGTGCTCCACATGCCCAACTTTGGGTCACTTCTTTTGTCAGTGAGGTACATTACCAACAAGGGGCTTGAGGTGCACTTCAACAAGAAGGAGGCCATCATCCGGAAGGAGGGGAACGGCCAGGTGATTGCACGTGGAAAGCAAGAGGACGACTTGTACCTTCTCCGTACAAAGATCCTTGGCAGCCGGGCGGGGTCCGATGTCGCCCACCTTGCGAAGAAGGAAGATGGAGACTTGGACCTGTGGCACCATTGCCTGTGTCACATTGCTCCCTCAACTGTGAGGGACATGGCAAAGAAAGAAGTGGTGCAGGGTCTTGAGGTCAAGGACCTCAACCCAACCAAGAATGACGTGTGTGAGCCGTGCGTGGTTGGCAAGGCGACACGGCAGCCGTTTGATGGCAAAGGGACACACGCATTGGAGAAGGTAGAGGTGGTTTACACTGACGTGTGTGGACCATTTGAGAGTACCATTGGGGGCGCTGGCTACTTCGTGACCTTCATCGTCGATCACAGCCGCAAGCTCTACCTCTACATCATCAATAGGAAGAGTGATGTCTTGACATGCATGCAAGAGTTTGTGGCGGCAATGGACCGGCAAACGTGGTTGATGGTGAAGGCATTCCAGAGTGACAACGATGGCGAGTACGAGGGCTTCTCAGCCTAGATGAAGAGCAAGGGGATTGCATGGCATAAAACTACGTCACATTCTCCGCAACAGAATGGAATCGCCGAGAGGGAGAACCGCACCATCCTCAACATGGTCCGGTCCATGTTGAGTGATGCCAGCTTCGCGCAATAGTACTGGGGCGAGGTGGCATGGACAGTGACGTACATCATGAACATAATGCCAATGAAGCCTAAAAAAGATCTGGAGTCCAAGGTGTGGAAGACGCCACAAGAAGTATGGAGCAAGAGGAAGCTCACTGTGGCTCACCTTTGAATGTTTGGCTGTGTTGCACATGCTGTTGTGCAGGCACAGGAGGGGCAGGGCAAGCTAGACCCGCGGACTCACCGGTTTATCTTCGTCGGGTACGAGAGTGGGAGCAAGGCGTACCAGCTCTTTGACCCGCGGAGGCAGTAGATTGTGAAGATTCATGGCGACACATTGGACGAGGAAAACCGTTGGACAGACAAGGATGCAAGTCTCTCTAAGAGGGGGGAGTGGATGCCACTCCTCAAGAGGAAGACGTCGGAAGTCGCAGAAGAGGGTGACGTCCAAGAGGCTCCAAGCGGCGAGAACCGTCCAGGGGATGGGGGAGCGGCTGATTTCCATTCAGCCGCATCGGATAATGAGTCCAAAGCGCTGGCAGCAGTGGAACTGAATGAGGATGCGGTGATTGAGCCCGCATCTCCACGGTCCCCGAGAGAGGATGAGCATGCCAGTGGTGCAAGTGGCACCGCGAGAGGACAGCAGCAGCATCCGTAGCAGCAGTCGCAACAACCTCAACAACAGTAGCCCTAAAGAAGCGGACGCGCAAGGAGGACGGCAAAATGGTACAATGCCATGAGGGGTATCTAGACTGGATTTTCTTGAGCATTCTTTGCGCAAGAGGAGCCCGAGAACTTCAAGGAGGCATTGCAGCTGAAGGATGGGGCTAAGTGGGAGGGAGCTACAAAATCTGAGCTTGCCTCCCATGAAGAGAATGGTACTTGGCAGCTGATTGACAGGCCAGAGGGCGCGAATATCATCGGCTCCAAGTGGATCTTCAAGAAGAAGCTCACCAAGGAGGTGAAGGTGGAGCGGTACAAGGCGCGGCTGGTTGCGAAGGGGTACGCCCACCGGAAGGGTGAACACTACATTGAGACCTTTGCACCAGTTGCAAAGTTTGCCTCCATCTGCTCCATCCTCTCCGTGGCCGTGGCGCGTGACTACAAAGTTCACCAAATGGATTTGAAAACCGCATTCCTCAACAGCTACCTGGACAAGGAGGTCCTCGTGGAGGTGCCGGAGGGGGTGGAAGCACTGCCGGGGAAGGTGTACCGGAGTCGCAAGGCGCTATGCAGGCTGAAGCAAACGCCACTCATGTGGTACCTGAAAATGGACGGCTTCATGGCTAAGCTTGGCTTCAAGCGCTGAGAAGCGGATCAGAGTGTGTACGTGCAAAAATAGCTAGGGTTGCACCAGATTGTAGTCCTTTATGTGGATGAACTCATGCTCGTGTCCTTGGACATGGAGGAGTTGGTGAACCTGAAGCGGTAGCTAGACGGTCAGTTCAAAATGACCGCCATGGGCGAGCTCGAGCCTGGGCGGCTGGTTTGTTTTGTTGCGGAGGCTGGGCGGATGGTTGCTTTTGTAATGCATGGTGGGTGGATGGTTGTTTTTTCTTCCAAACCACGGGCGGATCATTGCTTTTCTTCCAAACGACGGGCGGCTGAGAGTCACACTTTGCGTTTTATGGGTATCTGAGCTATTTCACCAAAAAAAATCATGTCTTTTATTTTCTAGTGAAGCACATACTTCAAATTCATTTTACACAGTTCATGCTATAGTTACAAAACTCATGGAACTTAGGAAGGGACTTCTTGAAAAATGGAGTCCCTTGTGACATGAACAGAGAGAATCAAATGTGGGAGAAAATAGGTGATTCTATCATGTTACGCAGCAATAAATAAACATTTTTTAGTGTTCCTGTTTCATGAAAAGCCTCAGAAGATCTTGTTCACAGCTTCTCTTAAAGCATGAAGGTTACACTGCATTTTTCAGGTCATCAAGCCAGAGCACACATGCACGTCTTAGTTTGCCTAGTTGCAGATCATGAAATCAGCAGTGCCTCTCTATAAACAAAAAAAGGCTTGAAGTGCATTCCTTGTGAAACTTCTTCATGTTTGGCAACTTCACTGAATTAAACTAGAGATATCACTATGACATTGTACTGGGTGTTTCCGTGGATGAGCAAGCTTTAAGCCAATGTCAGTTGGGTCAGTAAGATTTTCACAGTGCAGAAGAAGAAGTGATCTATTTTTGCTTTTGCCTCTAGAACATGCAAATCCCTCTCTTGAGACTAGCCAATTGGTCATGACAGAACTTTGAGTGAAGCTTTTTAGGGTCTCTGAAAATGATCCATTGTCATGCTTGAGTAACTTAGGCTTGTTCCTTGGATTTTCTGACATGTTTGGTCTGTTACCGGATGGGTCACAGCCATAATGCAATTTTGGTCAGACTGTCCCTCTTCAGATCAGATCTTGGCCATCCTTTGGTCCCATGTACTTTCTGGGCCCTACTGAGCATGACGTGGCCAAAAAGAAGATCAAGAAAGACTTGTCCAAGGGCTGGAGCTAACCAGGAAGCTTTCCTTTGGAATCTCCCCTTTTTTTTGTTCAAGAAGCAAGAGATGGTGTTTTTCACATGTGCATTGAATGCAACTAGTTGAACAGAGTAACAGGAAAAAACTGGTTTACCGTTGCCAAGCATCAAGGACGTGTGAGGTTTGAGGACCACTTTGACCAACATGAGGAGGCCAATTTCTTCTCATTCATTTCTCTGTGAGCTTTTTTGCTTCTGCATGCTTCTTCCCA
Source organism: Penium margaritaceum (assembly GCA_023375785.1). NCBI lineage: Eukaryota > Viridiplantae > Streptophyta > Zygnematophyceae > Desmidiales > Peniaceae > Penium > Penium margaritaceum. The sequence goes on from SZWC01008134.1 coordinate 25,356, forward strand.
TGCTCGCTCCGATCATTTTCTTCTTCTACCATAGTATCATTGCCTGGTTCTGCCTGACCACATCATCACTTCCTCGTCTGCATCACTGTCTCCTGCTGCCAGAGCTTCCTCCTGTCCATCGTAGCGCTGTTTCCACCACCCTCGTCAGTACTCCTGCTTTCGCATCCAACTCCTCATCTGTGATAACATCTGGTGGTCGCTGATCCGTCCCGCGTCCAAGCTAAATGCACGTGGTGGCCTCGGACTTCCGGTCCTCTCGCCTGCTCGCCTGTCCTTCCTCCTCCTTCAGCCATAGCTAACATCAGCAGTGACGTCTCTCATCAATCCTCAATCCTCAATGACAATTCCCACCACGACTGCACCAAGCATCCAAGATTAACTCCCGCGGTGACGTCCGGCCTCATCAGCTGTTGACAAGTCCACAGCAGCAGCTTAGCAGCCTTATGTTGTAACATTGCTTAAAGCTTCGTGTCGCTTCCCTCAAGTCTTCTCTCTTCTGCAGTCCTGCCTGCATTGCCATCTTCTAACCCTGTCCTGCATATCTCTGACTGTTTTCTCCTCTTCTGTTTCCGCCTCTTATCCTCATGCCCTCATGGCAAGGTCACTACTCTCCACCGACGTCGTCACCGTCTGAAGCGCCCTTCTTCTCCCCTCCTCCTGTAGTTGCTGCATCAGCTCCATTCCTCTCCATCTTCTTCATCGTCATCATCCATCAACCTCCCACCTCCTTGCCACATCCTCCTCTCACGCCGCCATATCGAGCCACTTCCTCCTCCTCGGAGCACTCCAGCTCACTTGTCCGCATTAACCTCATCAGCCTCATCACCCTCATAAGCATCATCTTGATCATCATCATCATCGTCATCATCAACTCAGCGGACATGGTTCCGTCCCTGCGCCCACTCCTATCTGCGATCAATCAATCAGCTCTTAGCAATCAACAGGATCCGCATGTGTCACTGCTCTCATCTTTGGGTCACTAAAATTGAGAGCAGTGACACATGCACCAATTATCGCACGGCACGTCGGCATCTGCCTTCCCCTTGCCGCATTCTACTCCCATATAAACTCGCACATGTGGTTCATCCATGCGCCCACTCCAATGAGCAGTCAGAAATCATTGTGGATGGAGCTAATTCCTAAAGATCAAGCCGCTTCTACTGGAATTGGGTGCTACTCGTCTCCCTGCTCATCGGCTTGACCCCACAAGGATACACTGTTTTAGCCCTTTGCAGCAGACCCAAAAGGAATCAACCTGCTCCTCCACCTCACGTACGAGGCTTACCGATGCGCCCAATCATTTCATGATCAGCCACCTCTTGACTTGGCTCACACATGAGGTTCACCTCTGTGGTCACACCTGTCAAAGGATCATCATCAGCATCTGCATTCAGTGGACAGAGCTCATTTTCAAAGAGCCTGGGAACTCCAATGGACCCGGACACTGCCTGCCTCCATGTTCGTCGGGTTTGAGCTAACCGGCGGAACAACACGTCGTAGCCTGTGGACCAGGCCCTTGTCAATTGCCCTGCTCCTCTCATCCTCTTACACAGACACGTAGGGACAGCCCAATAAGTGCATTATTAGTATGTTTCCATATGAGCACTGAGCCCATCACCCATACACACTGGCCCCACGCACTAGACCCATCCCTAGGGACAGTGGGACAAGGAGGTAAGGACTTCCACAACAGACAGGTGAAAGGGCACACCCCACACACACATACCACATTTCCAGTGTTAGGTGCCAATGAAGGACATGAGGGTGGTCGGAGTGAGTGGGGAGTGGTGGGGAGTGAGGGGATGAGGCGTTGGGTGGGGACCCACTGGTTAGGGACAGCGTACTCACCGTGTTCTCAGTGTGGTCTCACACAAGCACTTAGCGCACTATGCACACACAATGGCCCCACGCACTAAACTCATCCCTAGAGACCGTGGGACAAGGAGGTAAGGACTTCCACAAGATAAAATTGACAGCACACACCATGCACAGACGTAGCATTTTCAGTGTAAAGTGCCACTGAAGTACATGAGGGTGGTCAGAGTGACTAGGTAGTGATGGGGAGTGGGGGGATTGCGGATTGGCTGGGGATCAAGTGGTAGGGACAGCGCACTCATCTCGTCCTCGATGTGTTTCCATATGATCACTGAGTGCACCACCCACACAGGAAGGCCCCACGTACCAGACCCATCCCTGGGGACAGTGGGATGAGGCAGTAAGGAATTCCACAAAAAACATGTGACAGAAGACACCATGCAAATACACCACATTTTCATTGTTCAGTGCTAATGAAGGACACGAGGGTGGCCAGAGCACGTAGGGAGTGGTGGGGAATGGGGGGATGGGGTGTTGGCTAGGGACCCACTGGTTAGAGACAGCATACTCACTGTGTTCTCAGTGTGGTCTCATATGAGCACTGAGCGCACTCTGCACACACAATGGCCCCACGCACTAAACTCATCCCTAGGGACCGTGGGACAAGGAGGTAAAGACTTCCACAAGGTAAAAGTGACTGCAGACACCACACACACACGTGACATTTCCAGTGTACAGTGCCACTGAAGTACGTGAGGGTGGTCGAAGTGGTGGGGAGTGCGGCGAGTGGGGAGTGACTGGGGAGAAAGTGGTAGGGACAGCGCACTCAGTGCATTCTCTGTGTGTTTCCAAAATGAGCACTAAGTGCACCACCCCCACACAGAGGACCCACGCATTAGATCCATCCATGAAAACCGTGGGACGAGGAGGTAAACAACAGACAAGTGACAGCAGGCACCACGCACACACTCCATGTTTTCATTGTTCAGTGCTATTGAAGGACATGAGGGTGGCCGGAGCGATTAGGGAGTGGTGGGGAGTGGGAGGAGGGGGGATTCGCTGAGGAGTCACTGGTAGGGACAGTGCACTTAGTGTGTTCCCAGTGTGTTTTTAAATGAACAATGAGTGCACTACACAAAAAAACTGCCCCAACGCACTAAGCCCATCCCTAGGGACCATGGGGCGAGGAGGTACGGACTTCCACAACCGACAAGTGACAGCACACACCATGTACACACACCAAACTTTCAGTGTTCAGTGCTAATGAAGGACATAAGGGTGGCTGGAGCGATTGGGATTGGTGGGGAACGGGGAGAGGGGGGTTTCCTGGTGAGCCACTGGTAGGGACAGCGCACTCAGTACATTCTCAGTGTGTTCCCATACGAGGACTGAGCTCACCACCCCCACACCCTGGCCCCACGCACTAGACCCATCCCAGGGGACCGTGGGGTCACAAGGTATGGACTTCCACAACAGAAAAGTGACAGA